>CATIWC010001709.1:0-231094 GCA_948472305.1 Vicia faba
ATATATATATATATATATATATATATAATATATATATATATATATATATATATATATATATATATATATATATATATATATATATATATATATATATATATATATATATATATATATATATATATATATATATATATATATATATATATATATATATATATATATATATATATATATATATATATATATATATATATATATATATATATATATATATATATAATATATATATATATATATATATATATTATTTTTTTATATCAAAAATATATACTAACTAAATTTCGAATTGTATTAACCAAATTTTTATATTTCATTAATTAAAATAGTTTTAAAAAAAATATATTAAAAATTAAAATAATATTAAATACTATTCATGTATTTATGAACCGTGTATACTATATGATCTCATTTTTAGATGTCAGGATAACGTTTTTCTTAAGTTATATATAAAAATACCATATTAAGTAACTTATATACACTAACTCAAATGCATTTTAAGTTATATATAAATAAGAGTACCATATTTACAACTAATTGTCGTAAAAAGTATAGTGATAAAAGAAAAATTTCTTTGCAATCTAGTAATATGGCTATTCGGAAGAAAGAACCAAAAGTAATTAATCACAATATAAAGACATTAGAAAACTCTGGCAATTTGGAATTATTTTCAATCGTGCTTGCCAGTTCCTCTCTATATTCAGAACTAAGCCTCCTCTGACGCGTTTCCAGAAATATTTGTTGTTCATATCTAATAAAAAAGAACTCGTTCAACATTACATTAACTCATATAGTTGAAAATCACAAAAAATTAAATTTTAAATCACAAAATGATGGTAACAAAAGGTATAGGATTACATCATCCTTGAAAGTTGAAACAATAAGCCAGCCTGTTATATGCATTTGAAATATTCAGAAATCTTATTATCTACGCTTGGGAAAACACTATATAAGGAGTTCTAATACAAACTTATGCAATCACAGTAAAAAGCAAACATTCTTCCAAGGAACAAAGAACAGAAATACATAACAGTAAGAGAATATGGGAACAGTTGGGTTGAGGTATTGGCCTCAATTCATCTATGCAATTGCATTCTGCATAATTGCTAGCAGTGTTGCTGCTGATGATGATAAGCCTTACTATGAAAACCAACCAAACAATTACCACCCAACACCAAGTCATGGACAACAACCACCGTATTACTACAAATCTCCACCCCCACCATCTCCATATGTCGACAAATTCCCTCCATATTACTACAAATCTCCCCCTCCACCATCTCCATCACCACTACCACCATATGTCTACAAATCCCCCCCACCTCCATCACCCTCTCCTCCCCCACCATACATTTACAACTCACCCCCACCTCCATCCCCTTCACCCCCATCTCCATATATCTACAAGTCACCGCCTCCCCCACCATATTTCTATAAAAGCCCACCACCACCCTCTCCATCACCACCACCTTCATATGTCTACAAGTCACCTCCTCCACCATCTCCCTCACCACCCCCAACATATGTTTATAATTCACCTCCTCCACCATCTCCCTCACCACCTCCTCCATACATTTACAAGTCACCACCTCCTTCATCTTCTTCACCTCCCCCACAATATGTTTACAAGAGTCCACCACCACCCTCTCCATCACCACCACCTCCATATATTAACAAGTCACCTCCTCCACCATCCCCCTCACCACCTCCACCGTATGTTTACAAGTCACCACCACCTCCTTCCCCTTCACCTCCTCCACCATATGTCTACAAGTCTCCTCCTCCACCAACTTCTTCTCCTCCCCCACCATATGTTTATAACTCACCACCACCTCCATCCCCTTCACCCCCACCACCATATGTCTACAAGTCTCCTCCTCCACCATCTCCTTCACCACCACCACCATATGTGTACAAGTCTCCCCCGCCTCCATCCCCCTCTCCTCCACCGCCATATGTCTACAAGTCACCACCTCCACCATCTCCATCTCCACCACCTCCATATGTTTATAAGTCTCCCCCTCCTCCTTCACCTTCACCTCCTCCACCATACGTCTATCAGTCTCCACCTCCACCATCACCTTCACCACCTCCTCCATATGTCTACAAGTCACCACCCCCACCATCCCCTTCCCCACCTCCTCCATATGTTTACAATTCTCCACCCCCACCTTCCCTTTCTCCTCCTCCACCATACTATTATAAGTCTCCTCCTCCTCCTTCTCCTTCACCGCCTCTTCCATATGTGTACAAATCTCCACCTCCACCATCCCCTTCACCTCCACCTCCATATGTTTACAATTCTCCACCTCCGCCGTCTCCTTCACCTCCTTCTCCCTATGTCTATAAATCACCACCACCTCCTTCACCTGCACCACCTCCTCCATACTACTACAAATCTCCACCTCCACCTTCTCCATCACCTCCTCCAACATATGTCTACAAGTCACCGCCACCTCCTTCACCTTCTCCACCGCCTCCTTATATTTACAAGTCTCCACCCCCACCATCCCCTTCACCACCTCCTCCATATGTTTACAAGTCTCCCCCACCACCTTCCCATTCTCCTCCTCCACCATACTATTACAAGTCTCCTCCTCCTCCTTCTCCTTCGCCGCCTCCTCCATATGTGTACAAATCTCCACCTCCACCATCCCCTTCACCCCCACCTCCATATGTTTACAAATCTCCACCCCCGCCATCTCCTTCACCTCCTCCACCTTATGTCTATAAGTCACCACCACCTCCCTCACCTTCACCACCTCCTCCATACTACTATAAATCTCCACCTCCACCTTCTCCGTCACCTCCTCCACCATATTTCTACAAGTCACCGCCACCTCCTTCACCTTCACCGCCGCCTCCTTATATTTACAAGTCTCCACCCCCACCATCTCCATCACCTCCTCCATATCATCCTTACCTCTATAACTCACCCCCTCCTCCCATCTATTAAGCTTCTTGCTAAAGCCATGTGAAACTTTTCAATGAATTATGTTAAGTTTTTATTTGTTAAGAAAACAAGCTACATTGGATTAAGAGCCTAATTTTGGTTCTAGTGTAATTGTGTATGTATGGTGCCTGCTAATTCATAAATCTATATCATCTATTTCCTTTTATTGTTTTGGTGATTTTGCTTATTTTTATTTACTTATAACTTCATATCACCAACATCAACACAAAATTATATACTGTTAAATTCTTTTCCGTCACCAAATACTATTTGATTATTTAATCTAGTGAATAGTTGTTATCATTCATATGCATAAGATGAATATATACTCACTCAAAATAAACAAAACAATACCAAACAAATTAATAGACCTCCGGTAAAGTAACGATGTGATTAGTGAAACTTTCACGCAATCAATCAAACCAATATACAACAACTATTGGTGGTACTAAATAATAAAATGATGAGTTTAGTATTGTCTCCATTGAGATTATGTTCTTATGAAATACACAATTTTGATCGGAATGATGGCTGAAAAAGTGGGTAACATATGAGTTTGTATTGATTAAAAGTAATAGACTTCCTTTTAGCATATGCTATTCTATGCAATGTATGAATGTGATCAATATTAATATGTAATTGATTAAATGAATGAACACGTCGTTAACAGAATTGGAATCACAAGAATCAAACACAAACAATGCGGAAAAGATGAATGCATACATAGCTAAATGATGAAGTTTAGTCTATCATTTATTGATGCAGTTTGAATCATCCATTTGATCAAAGTCAACTCAATTCATCTCTAGATAGTTTAGGACAAGCTTGCATTGAATCCTTAAGCCTAAACCAGATTATCACCATTTTACACTTCTGTTAACAAAAATAAAATTTTAGCATTGAGATCTTTCAATCAGAGGGATGTACTTTGAACTCTACCCCTAAAAAACATAAATTAAATCAGACACAACAAAGAAGAAACATACTAGCACTATGAGAACTTAAACTACATAGTAGTACCTACTTTGATATTAGTGTTAGTTAGTTCTATTTCCCCCCATATGAGATTTAGCCTCAAGTTTGTAGCTGCCTATGAATCACGGATACTTCAAAATTGTTGCCGAATCGTATCCAATACATACTGATACGTCAATAAACTCTTCATTTTTCTATAACAAAAATCAAATTTTCCCCTCTTTAATTACTTCCATGTAACTGTAAACTTTAATTACCTATTCTTTTTCCTATGTTGTTTCTTTAATAAGCCTTCTCTTTTCTATGTAATTTGTGATTCTTGGCACACCAATTTAATATTCTCTCACTATTACTATTTTTTAAGATAGGTTCCTTTTTTTTATAACTCTTATTACCCATCATCAAGTTTTGCAAATTCAATTGATTACTGTTGGACAATGATTTAAGAACGTAAACTCATTGTTTTATCATTTGATACCATCAATAGTTGTTGTATGTTAGTTTGAATGATTGCATGACAGTTGCGCTAATCATATCGTTACTCTACCGGAGGTCTATTTATTTTGGTATTGTTTTATTTACTTTGAGGCCGTATATACTCATCTTATGCATATAAATGGTAACAACTATTATTAACTAGATTAATTAATCAAATAATATTTGATGACAAAAAAGAATTTATTAGTATATAATTTTTTGTGTTGATGCATTTCCATTAAACCCTAAGTTTTATAAATCTATCTAAAATGTATCGTGTCCTATATTCTCTCACTATTACTAATCAGAGTGAAGAAGTGAATGGAACACAAGTAATCATGATTTACCTGCAATGAAGTGAATGGAAGGCAGATTCGGTTCCATAGCAAGAACTTTGGGCATTGGAGAAACCTGAATATGTATTGAATTGGCATATTCTGCTTGTAAAAAGTATGTAAAGCAAAATTAGTATCTCATTTCACCCAAACAGTAATGCATCATCATTGAATAACTGTACAGAAGCTCAAAGTAACAAAATAAAACCATTTACATTGAAAATCATAGATCCAAAATTACTCCGATGAGCAACATCAATCTCCGCCGCGGCCTAGCAGATTTTGGCAGTAACATCTCTAAACTCAAACTTCCGTCGGCCTTCAGCAGCGAGATTGAGCTGACGCGTTCATGCGGGCACTCTGCAGTTTGGGAAGCTAGGTACGCTATTAGGTTGAAATATTAGCACTTAGAAATGAAAATAAATCTAGAAAGGGAACTACGGTTAGAAGAATTTTTTCTTCTTCATACTACACATTATAGAATTTTTTACGAAGTTTATGATTGGATAGGTCGGATGGAATTAAAAATATTATTTTCTATTGTTTATTGTTTAAATTGATTTAAAAAATTATGAAATATGATTTTTTTGGTAAAAAGATTTCTTACATAATGGTTGAAGAGATGCCTTTTAACATTATACTTCCTTCATTCTAAAATAATTGTTGTAATAAGTCATTTCACTTAGATAAATAAAATGTGATAAATCAAAGAGAGAATAGTAACTCAAAAGCACTTGGATGAGATAGAGTATGTATGACTGTTAAATCTCTTGAGGGAAAAAGAAAAAAAGTATTTTTATCAAACTATCATTTTTTATTAATTGGTGTATTCAAATTATCATTAATGTAAAGTGAGAGAATAACAAATTGAGAGTATTATTTAGAGGACAGAGTTCGAAGATAAAAATTAAAATTGCATTGGAAACTAAAAGCGACAATTATTTTGAGACAAATAATTTTATCACATACGACAATTATTTTAGGACGGAGGGAGTAGCAATTTGTTGAATGTGTAATTTTTTGTGTCGAAATGATATTCGACAGAGTCTGTATGAATCGTAGTTGATAGAAAGTTGAACATAGCAAAGAGTTGTTGAAATTTATAAGTTGTCGAAGGAGTTATACTTAGTAGTTATTTTGTTTGTTAGTTAGTTAGTTAGTTAGAGTTTGCTTGGTGACCAAGCAAACTAAACTATAAATAGGGAGGTGCCTTATTATTGTAATATGACGAGAAAAACATTTTTTGCAGTTTGAAATAGAAAGCAGAAAGTTACTCTGCAAAGTTAGCAACTTCTTCTTTCTTTCTCTATCTCTCAAAACCCTAATTTCTTGTTTTCCCATTTTCTTCTTAAATCTTTGTGTAGTGGAATCATCTTACAACTAAGGTGTGATTGATTCACTCGAGTGAAGAGTGAAGAACAAGATGAGTGATTAATCAGAAAGATAGATTATTGTTCATCAAGATTGATTCGGATTATCTTCAACATTGGGGTTAATTCCAACATCTGGTATCTAGAACACTGACTGTGTGATTCTTGGAAAGCATAGCGCAATGAATCATATGAACGAACATTTTCCAACAAATCTTCCAATCCTGAAAGATAAAAATTATGAGAATTGGTGTAAACAAATGAAGTTTGTCTTCTGCTATCAAGATCTTTGGGATCTTGTGAAGAATGGAGTAACACCAATCACAGAGAATGCTACGGATGAACAAAAGGCTTCACACAAAAATTTGAAGAAGAAAGATTATAAAGCTCTCTTTATAATCCATCAGTGCGGTGATCCATACAAATTTGAGAAAGTTGGTGATGTAGACTCAGCGAATGAAGCATGGGACGCCCTAGAAATATCATTTGGAGATGTAGAGAAGGTGAAAGAAGTGAGGTTACAAAATCATAAAAGAATGTATGAGTTGCTTCAGATGGAAGACAGTGAAAGTGTGGCTGATTTCTTCATTAGGGTTACAAAACTGGTGAATCAAATTAAAATATATGGAAAAGTGTTGACATCAAGATTAGTTATCACAGAGATCTTAAGGTCATTGGCTCCAAAATTAGATCATGTGGCAGTAGCCATAGAAGAATGAAATATTTTTCAAGTGTCACAAAATAGGAGCTTTGAGGTACACTTGAATCTCCTGAGAAAAGGATCTCTGAAAGATCTTCAAGCAAGGCGAAAAGTGATGTAGCTCTACAGACGTAATCAACAAAAGAAAAGAAAGATAAAGAAAGATGGGATGCCAACAAAGGAAGAGGAAGTTGCAAAAATTTGAATGGTAAAGGTAACCAACAAGAAGGAAACTGGTAGAACCAGATAAAACCCGCAAACCAGAGCAACCGCGGAGGTGGTGTTGCAGGTAGAGGAAAAGATGGTGGAAGAAAACCTGAAAAAGTCACATTCAATATTACAATTGTCAGAAGTATGGTCATTATCTAGTTATTATCCTGAAAACAAAAGAAATCAAGAAACTAATGCAAGGCTTGCAAAACATGAAAAAGAAGGTGTGGAACCTTGTTTTGCATGTAAGATGTGTTGTTTTGATGATGATAGTTGTAGAAAGATCATAAAGCTTATTCAACATATTAAAGATGCAAAAGCAGACCAGTACAATGAGATATCACAGCATACAATCAACATGATAGAGATGCAATTTGATGACTAATGTAGAAGATCAATGAAAGTACACTCAACATAGTAAAAGATGAAGCCTTTTATAAAGTCAACCAAGAAGAGTAATAAAAGAGCATTCAACATAGCAAAAGATGCAACATGATGAATAAAAGAGCAGATTAGATTATACTCAGCATAACAAAGATGCAACAGCTGAGAAAGTCAAGCAATGCACTTAAACAGTTAATACAAGCCATATGTTTGATAAGAAAGACTCATAAAAGGTTAAATGAAATCAAAATCATCTGGTCATCTCAAAGGTCAAACATATGGAACACATCAGACACAAGATCTAGATTGATCATCCTAAAATAGAAACGGGTGAATCAATGTAAGCAAAAATTATTTTCTATTTAAAGTAATTGGCTATAAACACACACACACTTAAAACCTTTTTTATAAAATGTTTTTGAAAATAAAATGTCTTGAAGAAATATGTAGAAGTTGCATAGACACAAATGGGAACATTCAAAAACCAAAAAATATATTTTAGCCCAATCAATTAGATTGGTGCGTTTTTTAAGATAAAATAAATTTGAATATACGCAATCGATTAACATCGGCTACAAATTACTTCTTGCTTAGTTTGAAAAACTTAGCCGCTACGTTTAATTAATGTACTCGGTTGAGTCAATCCATTAGTAACAGTCAAAAATCCTTAAATGCTATTTCCTCTTGTGAACAATTTGAACACTATAAATAGAGGTATCATTCCTCGGTTCAAATCATCCAGAATATGAAATGTGTATTAACACACACATACACACTCTCTCTCTCTCTCTAAGTTTTTCTTTGTCACTTTCTCTCACTAGTTCTTATAGCCAAATGCTTTTGTGAGGAAAGTTATTTTGTGAGGAGAGGTCTATTTATTTCTAGTTGGGAAGCAATGTATAAAGTTCTTTAAGGTTGTTCTTGATTCACCTTGATGAACATCATCCATATTTAGGGAAAAATCATGTGGTTTGAAGTTAAACTCGTTAAAAGCTTTGGTTGGGGATTTGAGTGATAATTACCATGATCTTGAGGTTGAAGATTGTTAATGTTGATGAGCTTTATTGTTGTTTTCCAAGCTCAATCATCAAAGAATGGAAGGTGGTGAAGTTGGGACAAAAATACCCAAAACTCCATAACCTAAAAATCTGTCAAAATTCTATTTATACAAAAGCAAAAACAGCATATTGCGCTAGAAAGCTAATCGCGCTTAGCGGCTGCACCTAAAAATACATGTTACACCGCCTGAACCACACTAAGCGGACTTCGCTTAGCGGGCTCGGAAAAACAGCTCTACCAAATTTGCTCAATACTCTCGTAGCGCACTGCACAATGCGCTAAGCGGACTTTCTGATTATTTTCTTCCAAAATTGGATAGTTCAAGTCTTTTCTTTGATACTTTATTATTCAATGCTCCAAACATGCATCAATACATACAAAAAGATATAAAAACTATCAAACGGTACACAAATGACTCAAAAACACAAGTATACACAAATTAAACGTATTTACAAATAAAGTGGGGTTTATTCCAAGGATATTAACAAAAAAAATCGATAAGTGCAACAAAACTTATATACAAAAATAACTACAATTTTCACTTATCAAACTCTTCCAAACTTACAACATTGTTTGTCCTCAAACAAAGTCAAACAACTTAAAGAAACAAAAGTAATCAACCAAAGAATCATGAATCAACAAGTTTTAAAAAACAAAAAACAAATGTATGTTTCAAACAAAAACGTACAAGTAAGGCAAAACTTACCACAATCCTACAATGACAACATGAAAACGAAATGGATCATATATACAAAAATCATATCAAACAAATTAAAACAAAACAACCTCAATCATGAATCACACTTAGGAAAAAATTCATCAAGGGATGAAAACACACACAAGTGAGGGACTTTGACACTCATCCAACAATCTTGCAAATAAAAGAGTAAATTATACATTCATCCACAAACTCATATTGATCATGTACTTGACTATGCTAGAGAATTCTATGGGGTGTGTGTTGGGCCAACATGACGAGTCTGGCCGAAAAGAGCATGCAATATACTACCTCAACAAAAAGTTTACCGATTGTGAAACCAGATATTCACTGCTCGAGAAAACTTGATGCGCTCTGGCATGGGCTGCTCGTCGGCTAAGACAATATATGTTGACTCACACCACTTTATTGATTTCTAAGATGGACCCTATCAAGTATATCTTCGAGAAGCCCACTCTCTTCGTATGAATAGCTAGATGGCAAATGATTCTGACTGAATACGATATTCAATATACAATACAAAAGGCCATCAAAGGAGATCATTTGGCCCATCAAGCTATTGATAATTATCAATCTATGAACTTTGACTTCCTGGATGAGAATATCATGTTAGTAACTGACTGTGTAAAACCTGGACCATATGACGAACCTGAACAAGGATCTCGATGGACTATGGTTTTTGATGGGGCTTCCAACGCTTTGGGCAGTGTAATTAGTGTTGTGATTATTTCTCCTGAGGGTTTCCATACTCCCTTCACTGCTAGAATGTGTTTCGATTGTACGAATAACATGGCTGAGTACGAAGCGTTCATTTTGGGTATAAAGGCCGCCATTGACTTAAGGATCAAGTTCTCGAACGTATTCGAAGATTCTTCTCTAGTGATCAGTCAAGTCAAAGGAGAATGGGACACTAAGCATCCTAACCTTATCCCTTATAAGGAGCTCGTGTTAACCCCAATACCATACTTCGAGGAGATTACCTTTGAACATTTCCCTAGATAAGAAAATCAATTGGCTGACGCCTTGGCAACAATGTCTTCCATGTTCAAAGTTAAATAGGACAATGAAGCTCCCATGATTACAATCGAAAGATTTGACGAACCTGGGCATTGTTATGAGCTTGATACCGACGAAGAGAAGCCATGGTACCATGAGGTGAGGAGATATCTTGAGGCACAAGAATATCCTGAAGGAACTTCCATCAATGATAATAAATTCTTGCAAAGATTTTCAGCCAAATTCTTTCTAAGCAATGAAATCCTATACAAGCGCAACCATGATTCTACTCTACTCCGGTGTATGGACAAGAAGGAGGCTGAGAAAATTATAGAATACATGCATGATAGCCTCTTCGGGACTCACTCTAGTGGACACACTATCGCTAAGAAAATCCTGAGGGCTGGTTACTATTGGTCCACAATGGAAATTGATTGTCATCATCACTCAAGGACTTGCCACAAGTGTCAAATATATGCTGAAAAGGTCCATGTACCTCATATCCTCTAAATGTCATGACTACTCTGTGGCCATTTGCAATGTGAGGCATTGACATGACCGGGAAGATCAAACTTACTGCCTCCAATGAACATCGTTTCATCCTTGTTGTCATTGATTACTTTACCAAGTGGGTCGAAGCTGCCTCATATGCCTCAACTACCAAGAATGTTGTAGCCAGGTTTATCAAGCATAACCTCGTTTGTCGTTATGGTATCCCCAAAAGGATCATCACTAACAATGGAACCAACCTCAACAATGCCACAATTACAGAACTTTATACTCAGTTTAAAATCAAGCATCATAATTTTTCTCCGTACAGACCCCAGATGAATGGCGCAGTGGAGGCTGCCAATAAAAATATCAAGAAGATTATACAAAAGATGGTGGTAACGTATAAAGACCGGCATGAGATGTTACCGTTTGCTCTCCATGGCTATCATACTTCAGCTCGAACATCAATTGGGGAAACCCTATTCTTCTTGGTCTATGGCATGGAAGTTGTCCTACCTGTCGAAGTTCAGATTCCCTCTCTAAGGATAATGAAGGAAGCAGATTTAGGTGAAGACGAATGGATTCAGACTAGGTTGGATCAGTTGAACTTGATTGACGAGAAGCGACTGGATGCTGTTTGTCATGGTCAGATGTACCAAAAACGTATGATCAAGGCTTTTAATAAAAAGATCAAGCCTCGAGTATATCAAACTGGCGACTCAGTAATAAAGCACATCATTCTTCCACAAGGAGACCCCAGGGTCAAATGGACTCCCACTTACGAAGGACCATTTATTGTAAAGAAAGTTTTCTCTGGTGGCGCCATGATGCTGTCTACTATGGATGGCGAAGACTTCCCACATCCTGTGAATGCGGACATAGTTAAAAAATACAACGCATAAAATGACCCGCTAGGTTAATATACCTAGGAAAAAATAAGGGCATCCCGGTGAACCAAAGAGGTTCGGGAAAAAGTTAGGGATATATGCAAAATATTATACACCCAACAAGTCGAAAACCCGAAGGGGCGACTTGGGCAAAAATGGGTATCCCAATGGGCTGAAAGCCTGAAAGGACGGTCCAGGAAAAAGTTAAGGATTAAAGCGTATGGCTATGTCCCGTAAAGTCTCTACAGCCAGCCTTATTACGATAGTCCAAGTTCAAATGGTCCAAGATCAATCCAATCAACTTCTATTCAAAGGAAAGGGATAATGTTCAAAGACTTAGGGGAAATAGTGGGGTTGGAACTCAATGAGATCACTTTCACATGGCTATTATTTATGTTTTCACTTTATATTCTTTCCATTCTTTTGACAATTTCCTCTTACTAGGATCTCAGTCTCTTTGTACAAAAATGCCTAATTCATGGGCAAAACATCAATACAAATATACTTTGAAGTGCAAACCTTTTTGTTTTTCTTATTTTGAGTGCAAAAGTGTCCAATAACAAAAATTTAGTGAACATATGCATATGAACATGATTAAACTTTTAACAAATGTATGCTTAAAAACAGTGACAAGCATCTCCTTAAATGTATTTGAGATATCCCTACAAGGTTATTTCAATAGCATTATCCCCACAAGTTTGGATTCATAAAATCCCCATCCAGAGTTTCAATCTCCGGAAGATCCTCTCCCCAGCTGAGTTGGTCTTAAAACGAAGCCTTATGGAATTCTTCATAAAAAATATCCTCCCCCAGTAGTTCATCAAATATCCTCTTCAACAGGGTTTATTTCCCCAAAATACTACAGATTCCCCAACTTGAGTTTGCCTCGTAGACTATTACAAATCAAGGGACCGCAACCCCTAATCGCCAGTGAAGTCGTCAACATATTAATTGATATCTATGAAAGTTACTGTGAATCCTGGAACCGACCAGATAACAATAAACCCAAATTTTTAGTTACTAAAGCCTGGACCCGACCAGATAATAGTTTAACATCTTCAATTGCTGAAATCTGGACTCGACCAGATAACAATTTAAGTTACTATAAAGCCTGGACCCGACCAGATAACAGTAAATCTCGATTCTAAGTTACTAAAGCCTAGACCCGACCAGATAATAGTTTAACTTCTAAAATTGCTTAAGTCTGGACCCGACCAGTCAACAGTTAAAGCCTGGACCCGACCAGTTAATATTTTAAAATTCTGAAGCCTGGACCCGACCAGATAACAACTTTAATTTATGAAACCTGGACCCGACCAAATATTAGTTTAACTCCTTCAACTGCAAAGCCTGGACCCGACCAGTTAACAGTTCGAGTTACTAAAACCTGGAACCTACCAGATAACAGTTGATCTCAAGTTCAAACTGCTGAAGACTGGACCCGACCGGATAATAGTAAACCTCAATTTCAAGTGGCTAGAGCCTGGACCCGACCAGATAATAACTTAATTCTCCATCTATTGCAAAACCTGGACCCGGCCAGTTAACAGTTCGAGATGCGGAAACCTGGACCCGACCAGATAACAGTTTGACTCTTACAAATCACTAAGAAAACTCCTCTTCCCTAGTAGATTTTGCCAATATCCCAGCGAGTTGCTGCAAAGCCTGGAATCCGAAGAGATATCAGTTAACTTCTTTATCCCCAGCAAGTTATTGTGAAGCCTGGAATCCGACTAGATAACAGCTAAATTTCAAGAGATAATTCCCCACCAGAGCAATGGACAACTAAAACTCCTGAATTCTGGTTCACAAGCAGAAATCAGCACTCTCTAGAGTCTTCTCAAGCAAAGTCAATATTCCTTAGCGAAATTTCTTCTCAACAAAGCAGGAATCCCCAACGGAAGTATTCTTAACAAAATATGAAGATACACATACTCTTCACCTCCCACAGCAATCCAAGATTTAACTTCTCAAAACTCCCCAGTATCTGCCAAGGATACGCTTAGACAACATGTTGCATTCATACATCATATAATATACATAACATATACATACAACATAATCTCATTTATTTTGAGAACATCATTACACCATGTATACATTCGCATACATCGAACCCCTTTGTTCCTTGCATAAAAAAATCATTGATCCAAAGACCTCTTCTGGATCAGAATTAATTCTTCCAGTTAAAGACACGCAAAACACCTAGTTTTCAGCACGAATCGACCAAAGATTTATGTTGATGTTTCTCATAGTTTCTACATCTATCCAAATGGCATATATAAGACCATTCCCGAATCAATACATCATCGAGTGGAAATTTTTGGGCACTTTAGTGTTCAATCATTTTTCACCTCCGAGCCACGAATGGCGGATCCGCCAATCTAACTCTTAAGATTTAAGAAGATTGAACAGGGGGAGTTGTTGTACCCCAAATTTTTCCCTCTCATTTTCTCAAGATTTCTCTCACAAGATGTCCATTGGTTCAAGAAGGCACAAGGATGGATCAACTCAATACATCTCCTCAAGCACTGATGACTCAAAATTAGGGTTTGAGTTTGCACAAGTACAATTGGACTTTTAAGGCCCCATATGACTTTCATGGATCATTTTTTACTCTCAATATTGCTCATGTCAAGTTTCAAGCTTTGGATCACATTTTTGCTCGGTCAATTGATCAGTTGACCTAAAATCAACTATATTGTGTAAAAATTCAATTGTGGTTAATTTACAGTCAAACTTCATAATTTTTTATCCATGTCAACATTTTGAACTCATATATGCCAATTAGTCAAGTTTGGATCACAATTCCTCAAGAAATTTGATCAGAACACCAAAAGGGCAAAATGGTCAAAAATAGGGTTTTGATTGAGAAGACTCAATTTTTGACTTTTGACCAAATACATGACTTATTGGTTTGAGACATGATATAAAGGATTCCAATGCATCACCTTGACCTAATAGCATGGTTCAAAACACTTCTTAAGATCAATTGATTGATAGTTGAAATTTGGTCAACTGATGAAAAAGTCAATTGTACACTGAAAAGTCAAACTTCAACTTTTTGATCAAAATCAAGTTTCAAAAATCATATTTCATCAAGACATGTCAAAATATAAAGATTGTTCATCAAGAAATCAAAAAAGTGAAAATTTGCTTTGAAAAATTCAAAATTCTAAGACTTAGAAATTTTTGGCAAAATACTCATTTTGGTCCCTTAACTATACCCTTGGGTTCACATTGGTCCCTTAATTTTTTTTCGGGTCATTTTGGTCCCTTAACTTTCAAAATGTTTCATTTTAGTCCTTTTTGTCTAATTAGCGACAGATTTAGCGACATATTTCAAAGTTTTGCCGTCGCTAATTAGACAAAAAAGGACTAAAATGAAACTTTTTGAAAGTTAAAGGACCAAAATGACACGAAAAAAAGTTAAGGGACCAATGTGAACCCAAGGGTATAGTTAAGGGACCAAAATGAGTATTTTGCCGAAATTTTTCTAAGTGTTAGAAAGTTAACTTTTTTTCATGACTTTGTGCCAAATTTTAACCATGGCGCATGATGATTCAAAGGAAACTTTCAACATGAAAGTTGTAGATCTTGATGAATTCTACAACTTTGTATTAGAGGTTTGATGTCCAAAAAATGCTTATATTTGAAGATATAATCCCATGAAGTCATGACATTTTCATCTAACACTTAGAGAAATTTCTAACAGATTTTGGTCAAGATTTTATCCTAACTTTTTGGAACTTTTTCACATAGTTCCAAGATGATTTTTTTTCAAAATGGACAACATAAAAGCTATAGAGGACGTTTCAAGCTTTCCAAAACATCCAAGAGAATAAATTTATCATACTTGAGCTAGGAGATTAAAGGGCTTGAAGTTGGACATCCAGTCTTGATTGCAAGTCATTTTGTTGAAGAACAAATAATCCAATTTGCATGATGTGCTGCATAATCTTACTTTGCAGGCCTTGTGACTTGTAAATCTATCCATAATCAGATGTTTATGCAATTGATTGAACCATTATTCAAGTGATTCAAGTATTATCCATTGCATCATTCCACTTATAGCATAAAGGCACCATTGCCATTCACATAAAGCAAGCTTTATTCAATTGTCAATTGCTTGAGCCTCTCAATTGTTTTCTCTGCACATACATAATTTCAAAGCAATAAGCAACATGCCTAAAATACTCTAGCAACTTCAGACCATGCTTGTACGATGCATTGGAACACCAATTTTCACATAACTTGGTTGTTTTATCTCAACCAAACCAGAATTTTGACAATTTATAGAACAAACTCTCTGATTCTCTCAAACCTCCTCTATAAATAGAGAGGCCATTTGCAATATAAAATGCCATAAGTTTTTGTTGTGTAGACAAGTTCTCAAAATCCACTCATACTCTCAAAAACCATAACTGTCCATAAAACTTCCACTCTTGAGCTTTGAAGTCCAAATCTTTGAATCTCATACCTTACAAGTTTTCCCCAAACAAACCATCTAAACACTTCACATACACAATATAGAAGTTGTTCAAACATAAGAACAACTTCTGTAACATCATTGTCACCAGCTTCTAAACTCAAAAACCATACTTTACAATTTGACTTGGTTGGAGTGGTTCAACAACTTTCAGCATAAAGTGAGGATTGGAACAACTTCAAAAAGTTATAAGGGAGCTCAATCAATCATAACTTTGTGCTTGAAAATATCCAAACACATTTTGAGTTTTCACTTCAAGAGGTAAGTTTTCTCAAACTGTAATTTCCTTGTTCATACATCATTTTACTTTCGTTTTCAAAAGAATAAAACAGGACAAATCAAAGTAGAAGAGTTGCAAACACTCAAAGCCACAAAAAATGCTTCTGGAAGCCTGACATGGTCGGCCGTGTCGCCTGACACGGGCCATGTTAGGGATAAAACAGAACAATGTGAAAACACATGGTTCTTACACGGGTGTCCGTGTCACAGGACACGGCCCATGTCCCTCTTACTGGGAGAAAACTTGACAAAATGCCAGGACAGGATCCTGACACGGGTGTCTGTGTCACAGGACACTGCCCATGTCAGCACAGCTGGGACAAAAAAAAGACATGCATAATTATTACAGGGTTCTGATATGGGTGTCCGTGTTACAAGACACGACCCGTGTCAGCTTCAACATCAAAAATCTTGATTTTTTGAGAATTTTTTGCTATTATTTTTATTCAATTTGGTTGTAATAGTAATTAGGTTTTAATTGCTTTCATTCCCCATTCATAAACTTATATCCCCATGCCCTAAATGATGTGATAGCGTAGGACTTTAATTTCCGCAATTTATCGCTTTCAAATATAAATGCTAGTAATTAGGGTTTGTATGGCAAGATAAAATCACCAATTAGATAACCCTAATTCAAGACAAAATAATGTATAAAAAACAAACACTTGCACAGTTGCACCTCTAGGGTTAACTCCACTTTGTTGCCTTAATAAATGGTCATGATATGCATGTGAGACACTTTAGCAAAAACAATCAAAAATACAAGATCATAGTCCCTCGATGACGCTTTAAATGTTGCCTTATAAATGATCTTAAACCCTTAAGGAAATGCTAAGGTATCTCACAATATTGCAATCTATGACTATACAATGACCCACGCCTGTCCCTTCACATTCAATGATAGGGCTTCTTACCAATCAATGGTAAGATAGAAATGTCAAAGGAAAAGAGAAATGAACAAAAGACTTTTTGAGTAAGTAGAACGTTCTTAGTTGCTTGCTCACAATCCATCTTCAAAAACATCTTTCAAAATATACCAAACATTTTCAAAACATCAAATATTTTCAAAAAGTTCAACACTTTGTATGCATTCTTATAGAGACGAGAATCATTACAAAGTTTGCCTAAACGAAGGCGCTTTTCAAAAATACTTTCTAAACCCACTATAAACACATTTCAAACAAAGCAATTTCAAAAGTGATCTAGCAAGCAACTAAGAGCCCATAGTTAACTATGGATGATGAAAAGGGTGCTAACACCTTCCCTTTTCATAATCTACCCTCGAACTCAAGAAAATATCTTAAAGGTATTTCCTGTTCTTTTCACCCTTTTCTTATTGGATAAAAGAAAAGTCGGTGGCGACTCTTACTATCCGCAACAATTACGATAAAACGCAAAACACCCAAGTCAGTTCTTCCACCGTATCACAACAAGTATACATAAATTAAACGTATTTACAAACAAAGTGGGGTTTATTCCAAGGATATTAACAAAAAGAATCGATAAATACAACAAAAATTATATACAAAAATAACTATAATTTGCACTTATAAAAAATTCAACCTCCCTCTTGTTTGTGAAGTCTCAAGTCCAACAAGTGGCATCAGAGCCTAACTCTTATTTAAAGAACTGATCGTCTCAAGAGGAAGATGGCTTCTAACATAAAATTCCTTTTTTAAAATTCACCAACTTCTTTTTGAAAACTTACTCTTTCAAAAAGTCTTTTCAAATAATTTTTGAAAATTATTCAAAATGGTTTATTTTACCTTTCTCATTAAATAAATAATGAAGAAGTGGAAAAATCCTTTTGATCAAAAAATTATTTTAAATTTATTTTTGGGTTAAATATGTTTTTGATCCTTATAAATATCTCAAATTTCATTTTTAATCCCTATTAAAAAAATGACAAATTTTGGTCCCTAAAAAAATTTTGTTCATCCAAATTTAGTCCCTGCTATTTTCCAAAATTTTAAAAACTCTTTAATTACCCTTAAACTTTTAAATTTTTGAATAATATTTTCCATACGTGTTTAGAATACTATAAAATATTTCTTGCTTAAATTTTAGAATTTTTTAAAACGAGAAGAATTAAATATGATTTTTTTTTAATTTCAAAAGATATTGATAAAAATAATGAAAATCTCGACTTAAAAATAAAATTTTGAATTTATTTTTTTCCAAATAACTTTTTATATTGTTTTAAACATATCTATGGAATAATTATTCAAAATACACATTGGTTTAACAACAGGGACTAAAACTACATGCATAATAATTTTGTAGGGACTAAAACATGTCATTATTTTAATAAGGACTAAAAATGAAATTTGAGATATTTATAGGGACCAAAAACATATTTAACCCTTTACTTTTTTTAAATTGTCAAGGAAATATAGGATACTTTGGAAAAGATATATGTGTTCCTGAAGAACAATGGGATGACCTCCCTGATGCTGGTTGGAAGAAACCACTGTGTTTTTTAAGGTGTGTTGTATTAAGTATTGATTTCTTCTTCCTCGCCTTACTCATTCCCTTAGAGTGTAGGGCTCAATATAGAATGATCATAGTATGTATGGTGCTTCATGATACTTCATTATTCTCGTCTTTTTGTCGAGAAGAGGTCATGATGAACGTTTACTCTCATGTTTGGTTATCTCTTGGCTTTATTGGCAATACCTCTTCGATTGGACGCTCCCTTGTGACGGAGAGACCTGCTCGAGAGGCAGGATGTTCTTCTTGTTTGGGAGCTTGATCTTGTTACCCGCCTAGTGTCTCTCATTGAGGGTTTTAGTTTCTCCACTGATGTCGATAGACTAGTTTGTTCACTGTTAAAGTGAAATATAATTTTCTCTCAAGACATTTTACATCTCAAAACTATCTCTCCTAGTATTCGTAGGGTTCTGTCACTTATATGGAAGAGTTGAACACCATCTAAGATCATTGTTTTCTTTTGACAACTTCTTAGAGATATAATTTCTACGAGGTACACATTTTTAGGTGTTAGGTCATCTTAGACTCTAATGGTATTGTTTGTGCCATGTGTCAAAGTGATTTTGAGTCCTTTATTCGCCTTTTTGTCTCTTGTGATTTTGCAATTTTCAATTAGAATCACTACAAAAAAAAGGTCACCCGCCACGGCCAGAAAATCGCGGTTATATACAAAATAATTGTGGTTGTAAGCTTTGGCCACAGTTTGGCCATGAATAAGTGATTTTCGTATATGCAGCCGTGATCTAAATTATACGTGTTGTACCCCAAAATTTGCCCTCCCATATTCTTCAAGATTTGTCAAGATCAATCTCCAAATAGTTCAAAATCTCTCAAGGGTTGCACAATCCAATTGACTCCTAACACAGTCAAAATTAGGGTTTTTGTTCTTGCAAAGAAATTGAGGTTTTCAAGGGCTCAATCAAGTCCCATATACTCATATACATTGTCAAGCATTCATATGTCAAGTTTCAAGACTCACAGCACCAAGTTGCACAGTCAAAAGCCTTAATTGCTTCACAGTCAACTGCAGGGGTAAAATGGTCATTTGACAGTCAAAAGTCAAAATTATTGGTCAACATCTTATTTTGAGCTCACAATCATCATTTGATCAAGTCTTGATCATGATTCCATAAGCATGGCTCAGAAAAGTCTCAAGAATCAAAAGTTTCTATTTTTGGACAGTTGAAAAGTCAACTACAAATTGACCAAGGCATAACTTTTTCATGGTTCATCAGAAAAATCCCACCCAATGCTAATTTTTAAGGGGATGACATTTCCTACAACTCCTCTTCACATTCCAAGTCCAAGAAATGCTCTCATAAAAAGTTATCAATTTCTACATTATAGGTCATTTTCAAAAGTCAACAAAAAGGCACTTTAAGTCAAAGACAATAACTTGAGATTGGTAAATCAAAATGACATGGGACCAAAGGCATTGGTTAGAGGACTTCAAGACCTTTCCAAAATGTCCAAGAACATGTTCATAGCTTCAAAATTGAGCAAGATATGCATTGGAGAAGTTGGGAAATTTTTGGGAACTTTCAAAAGTCAACTTTGCCTAAAACATTTCATTTTTGCTAATGGGCCTCAAATTCTGTCTTGAATCTTTACCCAAAGCTTATGCACGACCCATTGAACTTAATTTGATTTATTTTCTTATTTTTAATTAATTAATTGAATTTATATTAATATTAGTTCATTTAATTGGTTTTAATTGTAGGAAAATTCAAAAGATATGCTTTTTAAATCTTTTTGTGAAGAAAATAAGGCTAGGGCAAGCTGGCAATTCGTGTGCACCTCAAGGACCTCAAAATATCCATGATTGGCAAGGTTTTATGAAAGAAAAAGATTGAAAAAGATTGGATTGGCAATCACATATTCAAACATAAATGCAATGGATTGTTGGGCTTAATTTTAACCTAATTCTCTTCACATAAAGATGCTGAAGCAAACCCTATTGGAAAGAACGTGAAAGTTGCCATAGAAAACCATAACCAAATTGCAAAAATTCAAGAAATATTTGAAAACTGAAATCAATATTGCAGGTGAATTCAAAGCCTAAAAGTGGTTCCAACGTGTTGCTGACATTACCAGGAATCCATTGCCATCAAGAACAAGCTTTAATACACAAGGAAACGGTAAAACAGAGTCACGGTTTGAGCAAACATTTCCATAATCGAAATCCAATTTTTATGCATCATTGACATGTTTTGATTATTGATTTGTGTTGCTGACATCTTCCTGAAGCTTTTGGTATGGATTAATTGTGTTGAAACATCCTGTATCGAAATCTACCATGGACAAACGCTAGGGTTTCAGAGCTTCCATATTGGGGTTTTTTATATGCTGTAAAATTAGACCTCAAGACCTATATGGATAAATTCGTCAGGACAAGACGAAACCATTGACACTATCGCGCCCTTTTTATATTGTTTGTGTGCCTAATCGTTATTCTTGGCACTTTTGTTTTGTGGGGGTTTAAAACCCCCGCTATTTGATTGCTTTTTGTTTCAGGCCAGATGAAGAAGATGATGCGTGGATGGACATAATTGGTGTATTCAAATATGACGCGCGCCTTTTTTTAATTCCCAGCATAATTGTTGTTTTAGCATATTATTTTCACTATCCATTATTGTTACGAACAAACGCAGATGGCTGAGTGGTGGTGGACGTGTCTTGCAAGCGTTGGGACCTGGGTTCGATTCCCAGGTCCCCCATATAATTGTTAATTTTTGTTCTAACGTGTTCCAATGCAGCAATCATCCAATGTTCTATCATGCACGCCCAGCAATAGCTTGCCATGTGTCTCTCAGCATCAATCCAGTGGCCAAGAGATGGAGTCCATGGTGTGTTCCGGTCAACAAACATGCACGTGATCATGAAAAGTCAAACGTGGCTTGGTCTTCTTGGGCCAGAATTTCTCAATTTTACCTCCACTTTGGGCCATCACACCCCCTTTGGTTTGCATTTTTAATTTTATTTTCTTTTCCTTTAAATTCTTTTAATTGTTTAATTATTATTATTAATTCACAATAAATTAATTTGTCCTAATAAAATCAGAAAAATCAAAATTGTAAATATATTTTAATTATTTATTAATTTCACCATTAACTTATTTTTGTAAATAAATGCTAACAATTAACTTAGCTTAATTTAGGTTAAATTTTAATCTATTTTTCTTAATAAATAAAAATTATATAGAATTAGGTTTTGACACTTTTAATCATTTTCTTAATTAATTATTATTATCATTATTAATTATTATTATTTTTTGTAAATAAAATGTAAATTAATTAATTAGTTTAAATTAGTTTAACTTTAACATTTTCATTAACAATTAAAATAAACTTTGAACTAGGGTTTTCTTTTGATTTTAATTTCTTTATTTTCATTAAATACAAAAAACACAAAAAATATCTTTCTTTAAATAATTAAATTAGTATTAGGTTTAATTTTAATTTAATTTCAAGCAAAGGACAAAAACTCTTAATTTCTCGAAAGGGTCCAAAACCCTCGGACGTTCCAGTTTAATTCTTTCGCGCGTTATTTTTATATTTTGATTATTATGTAACTGCTTCCAAGGATGTAATAGTAATTAAGTTTACCGCTTTTTTTTACTTTCCGCATCTTTATCAAAAACGGGTCTTTGTTTTTTGACGATGTATAGATCCGCGCCTTGTAATAGCGTAGCTTTTACCTTTCCGTATTTTATTTTCCGCACTCCTAACTGCTAAATTGCATGAAAGAATGTATGATAATTAAAAACAACTCGTAGCTCACAATTGCATGACCAAAGATAAATGTTAACATGAAAACAACACACAATGCACATGCCACTTCTAGGGTGCGCCTCACTCGTTGCCTCGAAAGTGGTCGTCAAGTATAGGGTGTTTTAGCGGTCGCCCTTATGTCTAAGATCCAGTTGCCTCGAAACGGTTGCCTCGGATAAAAAAGGATCTAGGACATTAGGGTTACTTCTAAGGTGTCCTACTATTGCTTCGGTGAGCACACTGTCCCTACAATCGAATTGACCCGAACACCTCCAACGGTGGTGCTACCTACCTCTCAATGGTGGGATGGCACTACCTTAAGGACTCTTACACAGCCTAATTCCTTAGGGTAGGTGGGTTACTCATGGGTACTTGCTCTCTTTAAAAACAAACCAAACATCTTTTCACACTGACACTTTCAAAAGCTTTCAAAACAAATTTTTCAAACACTCTTGAGGACAGATACAAGAGTCACTTAGAAATCTTTCAAAAATGAAACTTTTTTCAAACCCACACATATTTGAAAAGCAAACACATTGTGAAAACATAAGAGCAAGTACCTAAGAGCCCATGGATAACCATGGATAGAAAGGGTGCTAACACCTTCCCTTTCTATAAATCTACCTCCCGAACCGAGAGACATCTCGAATAAGGAATTTTGTTGTGCTTTTGTCCTTTCCATGTTGGAGAACATAAAAGAAGGTGGCGACTCTTGCTTACCGCGACATACGCGATCCAACTTTAAACAGTCAGTTCTATTTCCACCGATCACAGAACTGGCGACTCTGCTGGGGACACTTTAAAGTGAGGTGTACCTTAGGATAGATCATACTTATGTTTTCAATTGAATGTTTTGTTTGCTTTATTATTGTGGGCATTGTCTTGGAGTTTCATAGATCCTAACCCGGATATGGGGAATACCCTTTAGGTAGCATAAGCTGTGAGGGACCTGTCCGGCGTAGACCGACACGGGTGAAGCAGTGGCTATGTTGGTGTGACACCTTGGTCTGTACCGATATCCCTTGTGTTGCAACGAGGAGAATATGGGTCTTCTGAGGAGTCATTAAGCACCAACCGACCTTAGAACCCTAATTTGACCCAACTTGGCCATAGAATAGTAGCAGTATGCTACACTCATTGAGGCTAAACTCTCGCGATGGTTCTGGCCACAAGAAAAGATTGCGATGCTGGAGTTATAACCGATTGAGGGTAGTCGATGATATTGAGATCCTCTAGAACCCGGTTACTATTTTCTAGGACAGGTCTTAACCAACGAAACTGAAAGAGGGTAGTACCTAAACTTCATGATGGCCTAAAATCTAAGGGCTCTTTTGTGTGACTTGTGTGCCTTCATACTTGAACTACTTGTATACTTGTTATCTGACACATGAGTTTCTTGTAGGTTTTGTTTACAGTCCTTAATCTGGACTTGTAACAGGGTTCACTTACATCCCTCCACGCATAGCATAACATCATACCATCATACCATTGCATGCATCCTGCATAAGGACTAACCCATTTCAAGGGTCTCAAGGGTTTGTGATGCAGATCATGATGAATCAAAATGTCTAGCAAGGGGCAAAAGGGGATTTATTTTCCTCTAGCCAAGGTTGATGACTTGAGTCAGGGGCTATGACCCACTGGATATGGTGAGCCTTGACTCTTGAAGAAGGACTCTCAACAACATGAAGTTCCTTCAATCAAGCTACCAGATTCTAATAAGTTTCTTTGTTTACCCCGCGAGATCCTTGAAAACATTGCATGCATACATACACAACATTGCATAACAGGTATCACTTTTTACAGGTCACTTATCTTCTTCGCTGTTTATTTCAGCAATTATCATGAATCCTGAATCATCCAATGAACAAGGTATCAAGGCCCTCCAGGCCCAGAACGCCCAGTTCCAAGAGTTGGTGATGAGCCTAGCCCAGGGTCAACAGGAGTTGAAGACTCTGATACAGAAGAAGAAGAAGAAGAAGAGGATTGTTTTGTTCAATCCTAGACGCATATCTGGGAATGGATCACAAAATGAGGCTGAGCTGACCACCCCATCTGCTGGGAAAGACAGCCCACAAGGGAGAGAGGTTCCTAGTCCCGTGGTCTCCGACAACGAGACGGGTTTCAATGATGAGCAATATCCTCCTACTGAGGATAAGTACAAACAGCTCGAAGACCGGCTAAGTGCTATGGAGATACAGAAAGTGCCCGGCCTGAACTTCGAAGATCTAGGTCTATCCTCTGGGGTGGTGATTCCCCACAAGTTTAAGGCACCTGCCTTTGCAAAGTACGACGGAGCTTCCTGTCCTAAGCTGCACCTCCATTCATACGTAAGGAAGATCCATCCCTACACGGCTGACAAGAATCTATGGATCCATTTCTTCCAGGAAAGTTTTTCAGGGACTCAACTCGAATGGTTCTATCAACTAGATGGAGCCAGTATTCGTAACTGGGAGGACTTGGCTACTGCATTCTACAAGCAGTATCAGTACAATTCTGACCTCGCTCCTACGCGTACCCAACTCCAGGGTATGTCACTAGGGACGGATGAAGGATTCAAAGAATATGCGTAAAGGTGGAGAGACCTTGCTGGAAGGGTGCAACCACCTCTGACCGACCGTGTGCTCGTTGATATGTTCTTGGGGACCCTGTCTGGTCCTTTCTTCAACCATCTGATTGGGAATTCTTCTGCTGGGTTTACAGATTTGATCTTGACCGGGGAGAGGATTGAAGCTGGTATCAAGGCTGGAAAGATTCAAGAAGCTGCATCTTCTGATGCTCATAAAAAGCCTTACCATGGAAAAAAAGAGTCCAACGCTGTGCATGGTAAAAAGAGCCGTCATGATCAACATGTAAGGGCAACCCAGATCTCTAATCCTATGCCTGCTCAGCAAAGACAGGGGCAGCAACGTAAGGAGGTCGCACCCAAACGACAGTTCACTAAGATCAACATGTCACTGGATCAAGCGCTACAGCAAATGTTGAAGGCAGGGCTGATTACCTTAAGGGCTCCTCTTCGGAATCCAAACACCTCTGCTCCTAACTATCATCCCAATGAGAGGTGTGCATACCATTCTGATAGCCCGGGGCATACTACGGACAACTGTTGGGCTCTGAAGAACAAGGTCCAAGACATGATTGATGCTAAGGAAGTCCAGTTTGAAGCACCAGAGACTCCAAACATAATCACTGCTCCTTTGCCAAATCATTGAAGGCTTTTGTTTTATTTGAATTTCCGAGTTGTATTTTTCTTTGCTTATACAAACAATTAATGTCATAGCAAACTTGTTTATTCCATTAATGCATCGCATATGTCTGTTTGAATTAATCTATTCGTATTCATTATATTCAAAATTGCTTTCATTTTTCTGTGATGATCAACTCTCGATTAATAATTCTAAGCCTCTTGAGGGAGGATGACGAAAACGATACCACGATCCTTACAATATGCTTTTGTACAGACCCCGCTGATGAGGTACATGCATTGTTTCAATTCCTAAACACTGGAGTTATAAGGAAGATAATCCCTCGTCAACCCCTTCGAGCCAAAGAAGTAGGAGTTTTTCTTTTCGAAAATTAAAACCCTTAATCATAACCTGGGGCAGGGTAGTGTTCTCAGTTGATCCAAGTGCACAACGAAGAAGTCCTTACAAAACAAAAGACGATGATGGTTCCGAATAATCATAAAGACAGGCAGTCATTACCAAAAAAAAACTAAAGCCCAATAAGTCAAAACCTATGAAGGAGACTTACAAAACTGGGGCATCCCGCTGACTGTAATCACAAAAGAAACAGTTCAGGCAAAAACAGGGATAATAAAATAAAAAAGAAAGAGGTCCTACAAACCCTCAACAAAAAAAATGACTGCCTATTCAAAATAAACTGTCAATATCCAAACCATCATTGGAATATCAGGACAAAGACTCAAACAAGGTCTAATGCACGATTAGCTGAGTTTAGGATCGAAGAGCATCACGAAGAACGGGTGGGTACAAATAAATTTGAGCCTTTATCCTTTGTTTCTTAAACCGTGAACCAGACCACGTTATAACCCTCAAAAGTCCTAGCTGAAGCATGGGTTAGTTCGAAAGCATACTGTTACGAAAGGTATCCTGACTCCTTAAGGCCTGCGGTAAAATAACGAGTTGACATCACATTTTACAAATTTGCTTGTTTTTATGAAAAAATGCATTTTCAAAAACTTCAAGACAGACATAAGCTTTGCATTTGTAATATAACATTGCTTGCATATGACTATTTGTTTGAACAGCATAGAAATTCGCACGACGAATACCTAGTGAACAAAAAACCTTCTCAAGGGTCATCTCAAGTGAAACAAAAGCACCTCCAATCAAGGGGCACGGCATGAGCATTGTCCATAATCTGGGGCAGTCAAGTCAAGATTCAGAGAATCTCTCAAATGCCAAAATAACCAGGGGCAAATCTCCGCCTGAGTCACTTGGGGGCATTGGACATGAATTCCAGCTATGAATCTTGCCTGATCAAACGAAGATCTTCTGGTCACATGGCAACGCAACAACAGGGGCACCTCCCTACATCCTGAGAGCGTGGACATAGTCGAAAAAATACTACGCATAATCAAAGACCCGCTAGGTTGACACACCTAGGCAAAAATAAGGGCTTCCCGGTGAACCAAAAGGGTTCGGGCAAAAATAAGGGATGAAAATGAAAAAATCTGTACACCCGGCAAGTCAAAAACCTGAAAAGGTGGCTTGGGCAAAAATGGGTATCCCGGTGGACTAAAAACCCGAAAGGGCGGTCCAGGCAAAAATTAGGGATCAAAGCGTATGACTATGTCCCGTCATCTCGTCACTTGTCTACCAGAAGAAGATTTGTCCATCGACGGTTATTAAGCACCTCATAGGCCTTCTTCTCCCGCAGAAACTGGGCCAATAAGAATTGTCCGAACTGTGCAGTTGCTCTGTCCACCAGGTACAAGGTAGATTCGGCTGAAGAATATGACCAAGATATCTCCACTCCCCGAGAGTAAGACACAATTCAACAATACTCTCTCAAGCAGAATTGGTCTCCCATCAGCCCCGATAAGGCACAGTATCTCCAGCAAGTCAGCAACACTCTCCCCAAGAAGAGTCAGTCTACTTTCAGCCTCAAGGAAGTTGGATTATCCTCCAGAAGATCTCAATATTCCCCAACAGGAGTATACAAACATTCCTAACAAGCGTCCCCGACAATCTTGATCTAAGATTGTTCCCCGGCGGAATACCGAACATCCAGTGGAGTTATTCCCCAGTACAGTCCAAAAGATCCCCCCAGGAGAGTTGAATCAATCTCCCCAGTAGGAAGCTTGTCCCCAGCAGATTCTGGAAGCTTATCTCCCGTAGAGCACGAGCGCGTCTCCCCCGCTTTATTCAAAGGTTATTTCCTCACCAGGATATAACTGGGTTATCCTCAGCTAATTGCCACGGAAAGATCGTCCTCGGCGAAATTCTTTCTATCCCCCAGCGGAGTTCATCAAATCCCCAACATAATTCATCAATGGAATCCCCAGCGGAGTTCATCAAATCCCCAACATAATTCATCAATGGAATCCCCAGCGGAGTTATCATCAACATCTCAGCAAAGTACCTCTCTTCCCACAGAGTAATTCCCCACAAAATAATCTCTTCAACAAAGTTTATCCCTCAACGGAGTCATCTTCTCCTACCGGTTTATTCTCGCAACCGTCATCCCCAGCGGAAACAAAGAGCTTTACTCTTCAACATCAGCCCAAGATTTGACTTCCCGACATTCGTCAAGGATTTACTTTCCTAGACAAAAATACATTCATAAACATCACATCTTCATGCATTATAGCATGCACATACGTATCATGGACATACAATCTCATTTATTTTGAGAACGTCATGCATTTCATACATCATGACATTGCATACAACTAACATTTTGTCTTTTCAGGACAAAGGTCAATACAAAGATGATTACTATCAACTGTCGCAATTCCAGATTCGATACCTGTATCTAGCCAGGGCATATCTGTGAGCGATTACTTGTGGATTCGACACCTGTATCTAGCCAGGGCATATCTGCATGAAGAAATTCCGGACTCGATTCCTGTATCTAGCCAGGGCACGTCTGAAGAGTTTGAAGATTCGATTCCTGTATCTAGCCAGGGCATATCTATTGACGACTAATTCCGGACTCGATTCCTGTATCCATCCAGGGCACGTCTGAAGAGTTTGAAGATTTGATTCCTGTATCCAGCCAGGGCATATCTGTTAACGACTAATTCCAGACTCGATTCCTGTATCCAGCCAGGGCACGTCTGAAGAGTTTGAAGATTCGATTCCTGTATCCAGCCAGGGCATATCTGTTGACGACTAATTCCGGACTCGATTCTTGTATCCAGCCAGGGCACGTCTGAAGAGTTTGAAGATTCGATTCCTGTATCCAGCCAGGGCATATCTGTTGACGACTAATTCCGGACTCGATTCTTGTATCCAGCCAGGGCACGTCTGAAGAGTTTGAAGATTCGATTCCTGTATCCAGCCAGGGCATATCTGTTGACGACTAATTCCGGACTCGATTCCTGTATCCAGCCAGGGCACGTCTGAAGAGTTTGAAGATTCGATTCCTGTATCCAGCCAGGGCATATCTGTTGACGACTAATTCCGGACTCGATTCCTGTATCCAGCCAGGGCACGTCTGAAGAGTTTGAAGATTCGATTCCTGTATCCATCCAGGGCATATCTGTTGACGACTAATTTCGGACTCGATTCCTGTATCCAGCCAGGGCACGTCTGAAGAGTTTGAAGATTCGATTCCTGTATCCAGCCAGGGCATATCTGTTGACGACTAATTCCGGACTCGATTCCTGTATCCAGCCAGGGCACGTCTGAAGAGTTTGAAGATTCGATTCCTGTATCCAGCCAGGGCATATCTGTTGACGACTAATTCTGGATTCGATTTCTGTATCCAGCCATGGCACGTCTGAAGAGTTTGAAGATTCGATTCCTGTATCCAGCCAGGGCATATCTGTTGACGACTAATTCCGGACTCGATTCCTGTATCCAGCCAGGGCACGTCTGAAGAGTTTGAAGATTCGATTCCTGTATCCATCCAGGGCATATCTGTTGACGACTAATTCCGAACTCGATTCCTGTATCCAGCCAGGGCACGTCTGAAGAGTTTAAAGATTCGATTCCTGTATCTAGCCAGGGCATATCTGTTGACGACTAATTCCGGACTCGATTCCTGTATCCATCCATGGCACGTCTGAAGAGTTTGAAGATTCGATTCCTGTATCTAGCCAGGGCATATCTGTTGACGACTAATTCCAGATTCGATTCTTGTATCTAGCCAGGGCACATCTGTGAGTAACTGATTGTAGACTCGATACCTGTATCCAGCCAGGGCATATCTACATGAAGAGTTTAGAGATTCGATACCTGTATCCAGCCAGGGCATATCTACATAAAGAGTTTGAAGATCAACCCCTGTAACAGGCCAGGTAATTATCTTTCTTTCTCAGGTACGCAAGTTCTCGCTAAGGAATCTCTTACGCGATCGACACCTAAATGGCATCTATAAGCCCATCCACATACCAACAGTCTCCAGATGGCATCTATAAGACCATCCTCCTATCCATCATCTCTCCAAATGGCATCTGTAAGCCCATTCCCTACATCACACTGCTGATATTCTACTATGCGAGTGCAAATTTCTGGGCACTCTAGTGTTCAATCATCTTCCACCTTCGGATCACGAAAGGCATGCCAGCCAATCTACATCCTCAGGTCTAAGAAGATTGAACAGGGGCAACTGTTGTACCCCAAAATTTGCCCTCCCATATTCTTCAAGATTTGTCAAGATCAATCTCCAAATAGTTCAAAATCTCTCAAGGGTTGCACAGTCCAATTGCCTCCTAACACAGTCAAAATTAGGGTTTTTGTTCTTGCAAAGAAATTGAGGTTTTCAAGGGCTCAATCAAGTCCCATATACTCATATACATTGTCAAGCATTCATATGTCAAGTTTCAAGACTCACAACACCAAGTTGCACAGTCAAAAGCCCTAATTGCTTCACAGTCAACAGTAGGGGTAAAATGGTCATTTGACAGTCAAAAGTCAAAATTCTTGGTCAACATATTATTTTGAGCTCACAATCATCATTTGATCAAGTCTTGATCATGATTCCACAAGCATGGCTCAGAAAGTCTCAAGAATCAAAAGTTTCTATTTTTGGACAACTGAAAAGTCAACTACAAATTGACCAAGGCATAACTTTTTCATGGTTCATCATAAAAATCCCATCCAATTCTCATTTTGAAGGGGATGACATTTCCTACAACTCATCTTCACATTCCAAGTCGAAGAAATGCTCTCATAAAAAGTTATCAATTTCTACATTATAGGTCATTTTCAAAAGTCAACAAAAAGGCACTTTAAGTCAAAGACCATAACTTGAGATTGGTAAATCAAAATGACATGGGACCAAAGGCATTGGTTAGAGGACTTCAAGACCTTTCCAAAATGTCCAAGAACATGTTCATAGCTTCAAAATTGAGCAAGATATGCATTGGAGAAGTTGGGAAATTTCTGGGAACTTTCAAAAGTCAACTTTGCCTAAAACATTTCATTTTTGCTAATGGGCCTCAAGTTCCTTATTGAATCTTTACCCAAAGCTTATGCACGACCCATTGAATTTAATTTTATTTATTTTCTTATTTTTAATTAATTAATTGAATTTATATTAATATTAATTCATTTAATTGGTTTTAATTGTAGGAAAATTCAAAAGATATGCTTTTTAAATCTTTTTGTGAAGAAAATAAGGCTAGGGAAAGTTGGCAATTCGTGTGCACCTCAAGGACCTCAAAATATCCATGATTGGCAAGGTTTTATGAAAGAAAAAGATTGGATTGGCAATCACATATTCAAACATAAATGCAATGGATTGTTGGGCTTAATTTTAACCTAATTCTCTTCACATAAAGATGCTGAAGCAAACCCTATTGGAAAGAACGTGAAAGCTGCCATAGAAAACCATAACCAAATTGCAAAAATTCAAGAAATATTTGAAAACTGAAATCAATATTGCAGGTGAATTCAAAGCCTAAAATTGGTTCCAACATGTTGCTGACATTACCAGGAATCCATTGCCATCAAGAACAAGCTTTAATACACAAGGAAACGGTAAAACAGAGTCACGGTTTGAGCAAACATTTCCATAATCGAAATCCAATTTTTATGCATCATTGACATGTTTTGATTATTGATTTGTGTTGCTGACATCTTCCTGAAGCTTTTGGTATGGATTAATTGTGTTGAAACATCCTGTATCGAAATCTACCATGGACAAACGCTAGGGTTTCAGAGCTTCCATATTGGGGTTTTTCATATGCTGTAAAATTAGACCTCAAGACCTATATGGATAAATTCGTCAGGACAAGACGAAACCATTGACACTATCGCGCCCTTTTTATATTGCTTGTGTGCCTAATCGTTATTCTTGGCACTTTTGTTTTGTGGGGGTTTAAAACCCCCGCTATTTGATTGCTTTTTGTTTCAGGCCAGATGAAGAAGATGATGCATGGATGGACATGATTGGTGTATTCAAATATGACGCACGCCTTTTTTAAATTCCCAGCATAATTGTTATTTTGGCATATTATTTTCACTATCCATTATTGTTACAAACAAACGCAGATGGCTGAGTGGTGGTGGACGTGTCTTGCAAGCGTTGGGACCTGGGTTCGATTCCCAGGTCCCCCATATAATTGTTAATTTTTGTTCTAATGTGTTCCAATGCAGCAATCATCCAATGTTCTATCATGCACGCCCAGCAATAGCTTGCCATGTGTCTCTCAGCATCAATCCAGTGGCCAAGAGATGGAGTCCATGGTGTGTTCCAGTCAACAAACATGCACGTGATCATGAAAAGTCAAACGTGGCTTGGTCTTCTTGGGCCAGAATTTCTCAATTTTACCTCCACTTTGGGCCATCACACCCCCTTTGGTTTGCATTTTTAATTTTATTTTCTTTTCTTTTAAATTCTTTTAATTGTTTAATTATTATTATTAATTCACAATAAATTAATTTGTCCTAATAAAATCAGAAAAATCAAAATTGTAAATATATTTTAATTATTTATTAATTTCACCATTAACTTATTTTTGTAAATAAATGCTAACAATTAACTTAGCTTAATTTAGGTTAAATTTTAATCTATTTTTCTTAATAAATAAAAATTATATAGAATTAGGTTTTGACACTTTTAATCATTTTCTTAATTAATTATTATTATCATTATTAATTATTATTATTTTTTGTAAATAACATGTAAATTAATTAATTAGTTTAAATTAGTTTAACTTTAACATTTTCATTAACAATTAAAATAAACTTAGAACTAGGGTTTTCTTTTGATTTTAATTTCTTTATTTTCATTAAATATAAAAAACACAAAAAATATCTTTCTTTAAATAATTAAATTAGTATTAGGTTTAATTTTAATTTAATTTCAAGCAAAGGACAAAAACTCTTAATTTCTCGAAAGGGTCCAAAACCCTCGGACGTTCCAGTTTAATTCTTTCGCGCGTTATTTTTATATTTTGATTATTATGTAACTGCTTCCAAGGATGTAATAGTAATTAGGTTTACCGCTTTTTTTTACTTTCCGCATCTTTATCAAAAACGGGTCTTTGTTTTTTGGCGATGTATAGACCCGCGCCTTGTAATAGCGTAGCTTTTACCTTTCCGTATTTTATTTTCCGCACTCCTAACTGCTAAATTGCATGAAAGAATGTATGATAATTAAAAACAACTCGTAGCTCACAATTGCATGACCAAAGATAAATGTTAACATGAAAACAACACACAATGCACATGCCACTTCTAGGGTGCGCCTCACTCGTTGCCTCGAAAGTGGTCGTCAAGTATAGGGTGTTTTAGCGGTCGCCCTTATGTCTAAGATCCAGTTGCCTCGAAACGGTTGCCTCGGATAAAAAAGGATCTAGGACATTAGGGTTACTTCTAAGGTGTCCTACTATTGCTTTGGTGACCACACTGTCCCTACAACCGAATTGACCCGAACATCTCCAACGGTGGTGCTACCTACCTCTCAATGGTGGGATGGCACTACCTTAAGGACTCTTACACAACCTAATTCTTTAGGGTAGATGGATGAATCATGGGTACTTGCTCTCTTCAAAAACAAACCAAACATCTTTTCACACTGACACTTTCAAAAGCTTTCAAAACAAAATTTTCAAACACTCTTGAGGATAGATACAAGAGTCACTTAGAAATCTTTCAAAAACGAAACTTTTTTCAAACCCACACATATTTGAAAAGCAAACACATTGTGAAAACATAAGAGCAAGTACCTAAGAGCCCATGGATAACCATGGATATAAAGGGTGCTAACACCTTCCCTTTCTATAAATCTACCTCCCGAATCGAGAGACATCTCGAATAAGGAATTTTGTTATGCTTTTGTCCTTTCCATGTTGGAGAACATAAAAGATGGTGGCGACTCTTGCTTACCGCGACATACGCGATCCAGCTTTAAACAGTCAGTTCTATTTCCACCGATCACAATACGCCACCGTTTTCATGTTTGGGCCATGTTTTATATACATTTGTGGCTTGAATAGGACACAATTTAAGTATCTAGGTTAAGGCGCGGTTTATCTTGCGCCTCGGTTATTAACAGTGGCCAAATCTAGCCATGGTTCTTATTTAATGTATATGGTTTTAATTTAAGGCCAATGATTAAAACCGCGACTACATTTTGCTCATGGTTTTACATCATTTAAGTAGGCCATATATTATTTTTGTGTCGCATAGTTGTGACCATGTTGTTCTTTATGCCATGGCATAAAGAATCATTTTAGATCAATATAAAATGTTTTGAAACAAGAATACTCATTTTTGTAGATATTTATTAAAAAAATTAATCTAATTATACAAGAAAATGTTAAGCCACAACATCAAAATATTCATTAAGAAATAAGTAAGTCTATACATCAAGTGACGCTACCGACTAATAAGTCGCAAAAATATAGATAAGTTTTGATATTATCATTCTTAAACAAAACCAAATTTCTATCTTGAGAGAGTCATCCCAAATTAAAAACAAAAGTTATAAGAGATGGATGATATAAAACACAACTACTATTAATTAAACTCATGCATCATAATATTCTTCTTCTTTATCATCTCCCCCTTCTTCTATATCTTGATGACACACTTCTTCGTCTCCATTCTGCAAGGAACATGATACATAAATTAATATAAGTAATTTTAGAAATTTAAATGTGTTTTATAAATTTGATGACACCCTTTCGTGTTGCATTCATCTTCTTTGGTAAGTTTATTACCTTCTTCATTTTTTGTTAACATTGAAAAAAAACATAAAATTAGGAATAATTTAATCAAAATAAAAAAAAGTAGCATTTTAACTGATAGTATGCAGAAAATTTAAATAGCTAAATACGTAATTAACACTATATACATCAGTACCATCAATAAAAACCATATAGTTAAGTCTCCCAAAGTAATAATGATAGTTTTATATTACCATCAACAACATTGAAACAAGTGTTGGTGATAAATAAAGCAATGAAATGTTTATGTGTGTTTATAATAAGTGACTAAATCTAAAGAAAACAAAAGAGGAAATGTCTAACCACTTACAAATCATCATCAATAAAAGCATAATCAAGTGTCAAGTTCATTGTAAGCATAGATGGGGCAAACACTTCTTCGGAAGGGTTACTCAACTTCTCATTTACAGCCTCTTCTTTAATATCACTCATTTCAGAATCAAAAAAGAGATCCTAGAATTCAAAGACAAACAAACACTTGGTGAACAGAACCCAAGTATGCATTAACAAAAATCCAAACTAAGTGCATGCTAAATCAAAATATCCATATAAAAATCCACCTACTTCTTCAAGAACTCCAATTTTCTCTTTCGAATTTTATCCAGTATAGACGAAATCGACTTCTAAACCAGAGGAACATCTTTAAACGCATCATCTATTATTTCTACCCAAATCATACAAAACTTTATAAGTAATCAGAAACACAAAACAAAACAATAGGAAAAACAAATTAAATCCAAAAAATATCCATACCTCGAAGAAGTCTCTAAGACTCAGCTCGAAGCTGTTTGAGATTCTCGTGTCTTTCTTGTTAAATCAATAAATCAAACAATTAGAAATCAAATCCAAATTGAATCAAAACCGTTGTATCAAAAATAAAGTATGAACCTTCTCAACTTTCTCTTCTTCTTCTCCTTCTTCTTACTCTCTTTCTTCTTGGACAAATCTTCTATATTATGTTGATTTTCTTCTAACTCGTCGGTTTTTGTATCCCCAAATTCCTCTGTTGTCTTCTCAGTGAACTTTTCGTCGATTTCATCGTCAACAAAATCAAACTTAAAAACCCTCCTAGAACCCAAATTGTATTTGTCAATAATTTCAGTGACATTGTTCTCTGCCAAAGTTTCAATTTCATCGATAGATTCACCATTTAACTCCTCTAAGACTGAATTGTTTTCGAATTCGGGTAATTTGATAGGGGAAGGTGAAGGTGGAGGGTTTTCAGAAACCCTAGGTGAATTGATAGATGGTGATGAAGGTTTGGGGTTTTCAGAAACCCTAGATGAAGGAGAACAGGAGGCGCAAGGAACAAAGGAGACGCGAGGAAGGAGAACAAGAAAATTAGGTTAGATACGCTACTTTGATGAAAAACAAAATATTATATTCTTTTTTTTTCTTTCCTTTTTTTAATCTAAAAAAAATTAAAAAGAAAATAATTAACGAGAGGGAAACTAAAAAAAAAAAGAGGAAAATTCTGATGGGGTATATTTTTTTGGGCTTGGGCCACAGTTTGAAGTAAAAATTATAACGCCGCGTTTTTTTTTTTTTGTGGCTTAAAATATCTACAGTTTGTTAACCGCTGCTTAAATATAAGTGTGATTTTGTAACCGTGACAATTGAAGAAAAGACAACAATTTCACACTCCGGATTCAATGTTTTAAAATATATGTCTACGATTTGAAAATCCTGACTAAAGCTTGTATGTGGCCACAGTTTTTGAGTTGTGGAAAAATTTAGTGTAGCCGTAAGCCAAAAATATTGTAGTGAATAATGTTTTTAAGGTGGATTTGTTGAGAGTTAGCTATATTTAAAAATCTTGAGTCACTTTTAGATATAGTGAAATCTTTTGGTCCTAGGTCGAGAGTTAGATATGGCTTAACATTAGTCGCCCATTTTGCAATGATTTTTTTCTCTTCAGGTTTAACATCTATCAAAAGAAGAACTATTGGACAAAGTTATTTTATGGATGTAGAAATTGTACATTGGGAAGATTTTTGCTTTCTATATTTTTTTCAAAGTGGATGACAAATCCAATATCGTGCATGAACCGCTAGTGTCTTTAATGGTTTGTTTTCATTAGTTGTTGTGGTGATTCTTGTTGAAAGATTTTTGGTGCTCTTTTCTTGCCTCCTCAATTTATACTTTTGCCTTGGTATTTTACTCTGTTTAAGATTTGTTTGTTTTCTTTAGCTGTTTGTGTTTGTTTTTTTACTCTGGATGATTAAACACTCCTAATATATTATATTTGTCATTAAAAAGAATTAAGAACTATCAAAACTATGTGAAACATTCACACAATTTTTTTTTGCAATATTGTCATCCAAAACTTCAACTAACATGGTTGGTCAGGAACAATGTGATAATCACCATGTAACCAAGAAGCAAAAATCAACATCATGAACAATTTGATCATTACCATGCAACCAAGAATCGTCTTGACCCGGCCGGACAGAACTCTCATGTTTTTGTTAAATATCCCTAGTACCGTCAGTGGTGGTATTTTGATGTTCACTAGGGTGCACTGTCGTTGGTAGTACTCTGTTGATAGAAACTTTCATACTTGACCCTAGCATTAACCGTGTGTTTGGTTGAGAAGAAAAACATAAGAGAGAGGTTGAATAGAGAGTAAGGTGAGAAACAGAGTTTTAAAAAACCGTTCGCAATTGCGAAAACGGCCGCAATAAAACAATTTAAACAAATTTTGATACCATTATTATCATTTTTTATATTAAAGAATAAATTGTGATAAATTCACACCCGATGATCACATTCGGTGTCAATATTTATATCGGTCAAAATCGTAAAAATCTTTACGTGACCGTGATCATTTTTTAAAACCTTGGTGAGAAGTGTTACATCAAAGCTGTTTAAAGAGGAAATAAATAGAGAAGAGAGATTAGAATATAGTGGAACCTACCAATTTTTCATTTCTTTTAAAAACCGCGATGAAAGAGCATACATAGAAATGAGTAATTTTTCAAACCTCCCATGTTTGCTCATTCTTCATCCTTATATTTCTTCTATTTAAAATTGAAAATAAAACTTAAAACATCTTTATAGCTTCGTTGTATTTATGATTTTTTGGGTGATAAAGATAAAGAACACTGTAGAAACATAAATTTTATTGTTAATTGCTGAAAAATTATTTGTTTTATTTTTTGCATCCAATTTAGTTTTATATCTTTGCATACAATTTATTTTATACACTGACCATATAAAATAATTTTATATTATCATCCGATAGTAAATTCACAGTTTATTATATTATTATAAATTTTAAAAATAAAAAGATGACATGTCTTTATACATAGTTGTGATTGATCACACGAGTAAAATAAAAATTGAGTGTAAAAAATAATGTAGTTTAAAAATAATATTTTTGTATTAGTTTAAAAACACTTTTTATTTATTCTTTTATATGATGATTGTTGCTGTACTCCAAAATTTTCTCCCCTCTTTTTCAAGACATTCCTCACAAAGGATCTCCAATACTCAAGGATTCTCAAGAATTGATCAGACAAAATTACCTTCGAAACACTGAGACCACAAATTAGGGTTTTGACTAAGAACGACTGATCATTGACTTTTTGACTTAATACTGATCTAATGAATTAAAGTACAATATCAAGGATTCAAATGCAACATATTGACCTAATTTCATGGCTCAAAACAGTTCTCAAGATCAGTGGATTGATAGATGAAATTTAGTCAACTGATGAAAAAGACAACTGTATACTGAAAAGTCAAACTTTGACTTTTTGGTAAATATTAAGTTTCAAAGATCAAAATTCATCAAGACATTCAAAAATATGAAACTTGATCATCAAGAAATCAAGAAACTCAAAAGTCATTTTGAAAAGTCAAACTTTGCAAGACTTAGAAATTTTTCTAAGTGTTTTTATACATGTTAATTTCATTACTTCATGACATTTTTTCACCAAGATGCAAGATGATTCAAAGGAAACTTTCAACATGAAATTTGTAGATCTTGATGAATTCTACAACTTTGTATTAGAGGGTTGATATCCAAAAAATTCTTAGATTTGAAGATATAAGCCCATGAAGTCATGACATTTTCATCTAACACTTAGAGAAATTTTCATTAGATTTTGGTCAGGATTTTATCTCAACTTCTTGGCATTTTTTCACATAGTTCCAAGATGATTTTGTCAAAATGGAAAACATGAAAGTTATAGAGGATGTTTCAAGCTTTCCAAAACATCCAAGAGCATGAATTTATCATACTTGAGCTAGGAGATTCAAGGGTCTGAAGTTAGGCATCCATTCTTGAATTGCAAGTCATTTTGTTGAAGAACATATAACCAAATCCTTATGACATGCTGCATAATCTTACTTTGCAGGCCTTTTAACTTGCAAATCTATCAATAATAAGATGTTTAAACAATTGATTGAACCATTATCTAAGTGATTCAAGTATCGTCCATTGCATCATTCCATTTATGGCACAAAGGCACCATTGCCATTCACATAAAGCATGCTTTATGCAAAGTCAACTCTCCTTGAGTCTATCAACTGTTTTTTATGCACACACAATGTCAAAGCAAGAAGCAACACGCCTAAAAGCTCCTAGCCACTTCATATCCCTTTTGTACCATGCATTGGGACATCAAATTTCACATAACTTGGTTGTTTCATCTCAACCAAACCAGAATTTTGACAACTTGTGAAACAAACTCTCTCATCCTATCAAACCTTCTCTATAAATAGATAGGTCATTTACAAGATAAAGGGGCCAGAAGTTTTTGTTGTGTAGACAAGCCCTCAAAATCTCATACTCTCAAAAAGCCATAACTGTCCACAAAACCTCCACTCTTGAGCTTTGAAGTCCAAGCCTTTGAACCTCTCACACCTTGCAAGTTCTGTCCAAACAAACCATCCAAACACTCCACATACATCATATAGAAGTTATTCCAACTCAAGAACAACTTCTGTAACATCACTATTTTCGAAACTCAAAAACAACCACCTTCAACTTGACTTCTCCAAGACAATACAACAACTCAAACTCAAAGCACAAATTTCAGTTTCAAGGTAAGTTTTCTTAACTTTAGACTTTTCATACAAGCATCACTAGTGGTCCATTTGTGAAGATAAAATGTAAATATTATTGCCCTTGAAGCTAACCATGTGATTTCTTTTCATTTTCACTGACCATGTGTTGAGAACTGACTCATATATGCAGCATAACAATGTTAGAGGCAAAAAACAGCAGTATGAGTCGATACAAAATACTATGAATCGACATATATTATGTCCAAAACATGTTATGATCCGATGCAAACCATTATGCATCGATACGAACTACTGTATGAGTCGATATGAAATGTGAATGCGTCGACTCATACTGAGTTAATTTTCATTTTCCAGGAGCAGGAAATGATATGTGTCGATGCATAAGTGTATGTGTCGATACGAAACATATGTGAGCCGATATAAAACAAATATGAGCCAATATGAAACAGATATGAGCCAATATAAAACAAATATAAGCCAATACGAAATAGATATGAGCCAATGCATAAAAAATGTTCGTATCAATGTATAAGCTCATGTGTCAATACATGATTTTTTTTTAAAACAATTTTCCTTTTTTTTACATTATCTTTACATATTTGTATTGTTATTCATTATTCAATATTTTTCATTCCCCATTTGTAAATTTGTATCCACATCCCCAAAATGATGTAATAGCGTAGGGCTTTAAATTTCCGCAATTTATCGCTTTCAATATAATTGCTAGTAATTAGGGTTTGTATGGAAAAACTTAAAATCAACAACTAGATAACTCTAATTCAAGACAAAAATGCATGAAAACAAAACACTTTTTACACTTGCACCTCTAGGGTAACCCACACTTGTTGCCTCGGATAAAAATAGTCATGTCCCTCGAACGTGGGATGCTTTAGCAAAGACCCTCAAATACAAGATCGTAGTCCATTGATGATCCTTAAATGTTGCCTTCGTAAACGATTTTAGTCCCTTACGACAAATTGCTAAGGTATCCTACAATGTTGCCTTCTATGACTATACGATGACCCATGCCCGTCCCTTCACATCCAATGATAGGGCTTCTTACCAATCAATGGTAAGATAGTAACATTTAAAGGAGGAGGAAAAGAACTAAGACTTTTTGAGTAGGTAGAACGCTCGTAGTTGCTTGCTCACAACATTTCAAAACATATTTCAAAAACACCAACACTTTTCAATGAAATATTTTCAAAAGTCAACACTTTGTATGCATTCTTATAGAGACGAGAATCATTACAAAGTTCGCCTAAACAAAGGCAATTTTTAAAAATACTTTTAAACAAACACAAACACATTTTAAACAAAGCATTTCAAAGTGAGCTAGCAACTAAGAGCCCGTAGATAACTATGGATGAAAAGGGTGTTAACACCTTCCCTTTTCATAACCTACCCACCGAACTCAAGAAAATTCTCAAAAGGTCTTTCCTGTTATTTTCACCCTTTCCTTTATTGGATAAAATAAAAGTTGATTGCGACTCTTGCTATCCGCAACAATTGTGATAAAATGCAAAATACTCAAGTTAGTTCTCCCACCGTATTACAGAACTGGTGACTCTGCTGGGGAGATACTTTTAAGTGGGGTTACCTTAGAGACTAGATTAATTTTAAAATGCTTTCATTTGTTTGACTTGTTTGCTTTACTTTTTGTGTCCTTGCTTGGGTTTTGTACTAATCCTCTACCCGGATCGAGGAACATTATTAGGTAAGTATCAATAGATCGTAGAGACTATGCGGGGTATACCGACATGGTTGAAGAGATGGATACATTAGTGTGACACATTTGTTGGTACCAGTAGCCCTTGAGTCCAGTCAAGGAGAATACAAGGCCGTTGTATGGTGTCATGAAGCACTAACTGACCATAGAACCTTTAATTGAACAACTTGGCCATTAGGAAGTAGTGAGATAGACGACTTTGGTGAAGTAAAAAGTTGGTTGATACTCGATACTATGCTCATTGAGATTGGACTTTTGAAATATTTTGGTCGCTAATAAAGAGGCTTACGCTGAAACAATGCCCGATGAAGAAAGATCAGTGATATTGAGATTCCCTAGAACCTGATTACTTTCTAGGACAGGTTGAACCAACTAAACTTCAAGATGGTACTTACCTATGAACCTCATGCAAGCCTAAACCTAAGGACTTGTTTGCTTTGTGTGTATATGTTTACTTGTACATAACATCATGACATCATACCATGGCATTTTGCACTAACCATTTTGAGGATTTTTGGGATTTATCTTTGTGCTGTTTTGTAGGACATGGATTCCACTCGCAGGAATACTATCCAAATCAACCTCGTAAGAGTGCCTCCTCAACTTAAAGAGTTAGCATCAAGGGTTCCTGAGAATTATCCGTTCACCAAAAGACATGGTAAACTTCTCAATCTGGTTACCTCAAGCCTTGATGAAGACATGATGAAAGTACTCTTTCAGTTCTTTGACCCTTTACACCATTGTTTTACATTTCCTGATTACCAACTAGTGCCCACCATGGAGGAGTTCTCTCAACTCTTGGGAGTGCCAATTCTTGATCAAATACCTTTCACCAGTATTGAGAATAACCTGAGACTCGAGGAGATTGCTCGAGCTTTACATTTGCAACGGTCTGAAGGTGTGGCAAATTAGGAAACAAGAAGTGGTGTTAAGGGTTTTCTAGCCAAGTTTCTGTTTGAGAAGGCTCAACAATTTTTGGATGCTTTAGACTTACAAGTCTTTGAAGAAGTGTTGTCTCTTCTCATCTATGGGATGGTATTATTTCCTAACTCGGACCAACTCATAGATGTGAATGCGGTTAAGGTTTTTCTATCTCGTAACCTGGTGCCTACCTTACTTGGAGATATCTTGTATTCTCTTCACACTCGCACCATGAAGAAAAGGGGAATTCTTATGTGTTGCACTCCTCTGTTGGATAGGTGGTTTATTTCACACCTACCTCAATATGTTTTGAAGAATGAGCAAGGCATGAGATGGTCTAATAGGTTGATGTCACTCACGCATTCGGATATTCATTGGTGTTCTAGATCTTTGGAGGATGGTACCATTATTGATCATTGTGGGGAATTCCCTAATGTCCATCTCCTTGGAATTAGGGGAGATATCACTTATAATCCTTGCTTGGCTCTACGACAGTTTGGATATGCTAAGAGGGGTGGTCCTCATGATACACTTGTCCAAGGAATTGCATTTGATTATGATAACGACATCCAAGGTTATCATCCAAGATTCGTACGAGCTTGGGGCATGGTGAACAAAGTTGATAGAAAGACATTGGGGCATAATAACTCCATTCCTTTGGAGCCCTATCTCAAGTGGTACGAACTCGCGCTCAAAGTCTCGTGATGCCTTACCCCGACATCCTACATGTGATTATGGAGCCCGTTGCTGAGGGAGACACCTCTTACACTCTTCTTCACCCTAACATGCCAACTACTATCGAGGAATTACAAAGATCGTGGATTCAACTCAAAGGAGAGCGAGACACCTTTGAAAATAAGTTCTATGCAAGCGAGAAGAAGGTTTCAGAGCTCACAAGAAAACTTCATGAAGAGTGGAGTTTGAATGCCTACATTGCATCTAAGACGATGCGCTCATGGGAAGCTTGAGTCCTTTTTGTTTTAGGAGTTTATTTTGTATTATTTTTTCTTCTTCTATTGTAAGCCCGAGAGGCATTTTTATAAACCGTTTGAACTTATTAATACAATTAACGTTTGTTCCTTCTTTGTCTAAACAAATTTAAATCTTAAAAATCCTTGAAATCATTTGCATATGCATTTCATGCATCATGACATAAGTAGGTTTTCCAACACAGGTTTCCTCATCTTTCTACTGTTTATTTCAATAAGATGGATATCGAGCAGACCATGAAAGACTTGCAGAAACAAAATTCTCAATTTCAAGAAACTTTTCTCACCTTGGCCAAAGGACAACGCTGATGTCACTTATAGTGGCCAAAAAGAAGGCCAAGAAGAATGCCCTGATCAACAAGGGGAAAAGGTTTAAAGGCCTTATCTGTCAAGTACAAGTGGTTGAAGATTCACCCGATGAGGATGGGAACCAAAACGAAGATGCAAGGAGCACTCGTGCTGGGGTTGCAAACAATGAAGCTTCTAAGGATGGAGATTACTTCTATGAACAGTATCCACCAGCTGAGGATAAGTACAAGCAACTGGAAGATAGGTTGAAAGCTATGGAAATTCAAGCTATGTCTGGCTTGGATTTTGGTGATTTGGGATTAGTAATTGGGGTTTTTATCCCCCACAAATTCAAAATTCCAATCTTTGCTAAGTACGACGGTGTTTCATGCCCAAAGCTTCATTTGAGGTCCTACGTCTGTAAAATACAACCGCATACCACTGACAAGAAGCTCTGGGTACATTTCTTTCAAGAGAGTCTGTCTGGGACTCAGTTAGAATGGTTTTACCAGTTGGAGGGTTCCAACATTCATACTTAGGAAGATCTAGCCACCGCTTTCTACCATCAATATCAGTACAACACTGATTTGGCATAAACTAGGGTTCAGTTACAAGGAATGACAATGGGTTCCAATGAAGGTTTTAAAGAATATGCGCAAAAATGGAGAGACCTTGCTGGTAGAGTACAACCACCACTGGGGGATAGAGAGATGGTGGATATGTTCATGGGAACATTAATTGGCCCATTTTTCAACTTGTTAATTGGGAGCTCATCGTCCGGTTTCACTGAGTTAATTATGACTGGTGAAAGGTTCGAGAGTGGTATCAAGAATGGAAAAATTCCTATGGCATCTGCTTCTACATCAAACACTATAAAGAATCCCTTTATTGGCAAGAAAGAAGCCAATGTTATATATGGGTCAAGGGACCATACTAAGAAGGATCACCATCCATCTGTTAATGCTGTTTTGATCTCCAACCCTCCATCTACTCAAAGACAACCATAACAAGCCAACCATCAAAGGCCCGAGGTTCCAAGAAGACAATTCATGAGGATTAATATGTCACTGTCCCAAGCCTTACAACACCTGTTGAAGGCTAACTTGGTAACATTGCGTGATCCACCATCGAATCCCAATGTTTCATCACTGAAGTACAATCCTAATGCCAAATGTGCATATTATTCCAACAGCCCTGGGCATGAAACTGATCAATATTGGGCTCTAAAAAACAAGATTTAAAATAATATCGACAATAGGACCATTGAGTTTGACTCACCTACAACTCCAAATGTTATAACTATACCAATGCCAAATCATGGAAAAGGTGTCAATGAAATTGAAGACACTGTTTTTGTTTTCTCCGTTGAGGATTTGACTACTCCACTGACCATTGTTAAAGAGAACCCGCTGAGAGATGGGGTTTTCCCTGGATGTTTGAAAGACTGTAATTGCTGCGCCGAACAAGTTAATGGATACAAATGGCTGAAAGAAGGTGTTCAACGCCTGATAAATATTCATGAGATCCTGTTTGAAAGAACTCCATCCATTAAAAGTTTGACCGATAAAGCTGAAGACATTTTCATCATAACAATTTCCAACAAGCCTCTTAGGATCTCTTCAAAGGGTCCTATTAGGAATTCCAACAAACCGACGATTGCTCCCTTGATAATTACTGCTCCTGGGCTGATTCCTTACTCTTCCGACAAAGAAGTCCCTTGGAATTACAGTGCTGAAGTTTACTATCATGGAATTAAGCAAGATTCATGGATCAATGAAGACAAAGCCGATGACGTTACCAATATTGTTGGTTCTAGCAAGGTGACAAGAACGGGGAGGATTTTATCTCATAACATTTCACCACCAACTACTATGACGACGCATGTCCGCATTACCATTGATAAGCCTAGTATTGACACTAGGGGTAAAGAAAAGATAGTTAATCTTGCTGGGATAGAGGCGTCTGCCAAAGACATTGCTGCTAAGGAACCTTCCACCCAAGAAATGGAGGAAATATTGAATATTATAAAAAGAGTGATCTCAAGATAGTAGAGCAACTGAGACAAACCCCCTCCAAAATCGATATGTTGTCTTTGTTGATTTATTATGATGCTCATGCCCAAGCTTTAATCAAATTTTTGAAGAAAGCACATGTTCCTCAAGAGACCACAACCGATCAATTTGAAAACTGTGTGGCAAGTTTGACTGCCGACAATGGATTTGGGTTCTTTGATGCTGACTTGACACCGGTTGGAAGGAATCATAACAAGGCTTTGCATGTATCTATTGAATGCAAAGTAACTACTCTAGCCCATGTCTTGGTGGATACAGGATCCTCTCTAAATGTCTTACCCAAAGGTTCCTTAGATCGTTTGGATTGCAACAGTTTGGTGTTAAAGCCAAGTGACATAGTTGTGAGGTCTTTTGATAGATCCAAGAAAATGGTACTTGGAGAAGTGGATCTCCCCATTAAAGTTGGTTCACAAGCTTTTAATTCTACTTTCTACGTGATGGACATCCGTCCCGGTTACTCTTATTTACTTGGACGCCCTTGGATACATGGGGCAGAAGCAGTGACGTATACCCTTCACCAAAAATTGAAGTATCCAGTCAAAGGAAAGATTTTTACCATTTGTGGTGAAGAAGAATTCATGGTTAGCCACCTAAATTCATTCAATTATGTGGATATGGATGGTGAGTTCATAGAAACTCCATGTCAAGCTTTCGAAGTGGTCCTTCATATGGTTTCCGCCACAAAAATCTCTTCTGACATTCCAAAAGCTGATGAAGTTGTGTTAAGGATGGTTTCACTTAAGGGTGATCGTGCCGTGATTAAAGATGGCAGTAGTACAAATTGGGGACAACTCCCTGACATTCCTTTCAAAGCAGACAAGTTTGGGTTGGGTTTCACTGCCAAAGCTCAAAAGGAGGTCAAACGTGCTCGCATAGGAAAACCACCTCTTTACATCAGTAATCATAGAGTGAATGCTATTGAAGACTCTGAGGATGAATGCGACTTTGATGAATGGATCTATCCGACTGTCGGTGAAGGACTCGACAATTGATGTGCAAAGGATTTCATTCCCATCTCCTTCAATGAGGAGTAATTACCATTACTGTTTTGTCAATTTAAGAACTTTTGTCTGTAATTTTATTTCCAAACAATGACTTTAAGCCATGGGCCTTGCCCGAGGCACCATGGTCCATTTGTTAAGGTTTTGTTCATTTCCATATGCCATATGATCATTTAATGAAAAACATTGGACCTTTTGCATTAAAATTTTACGCTCATTGTCTTTCTTTTTCTTATTTGCATTTTCAAAATAGCCATGTATCTTACACACACACACATACTTGCAGATCTTCATCCATCCCGGATATCATTGCCAATGACTCTGCTATTTCCTGCTATGACTTTAAACATCCAATCAATCAAGCCAAAAACGAAGGCGAAGAAAATTGTGAAATACCTGGGGAACTAGCCAAACTTCTGATGCAAGAGGAGAAAGTCATTCAACCACATGAAGAGCTAGTTGAAGTGATCAACCTAGGTACTGAGATAAACAAGAAAGAGGTCAAGATCGGCGCCAACTTGGAAGATGATATCAAAGGCAGATTGGTCCAAATGTTACACGAATATGTTGAGGTGTTTGCTTGGTCATATGAAGATATGTCGGGACTTGATACTGACATTGTGGTTCATCGTCTACCAACAAAGGAATATTATCCTCCAGTCAAGCAAAAAGTGCATCATATGTGGCATGACATGTCTGAAAAGATAAAAGTTGAGGTAATGAAGTAATTCAACGCAGGTTTCCTGGCTGTGACATCATATCCTCAATGGGTGGAGAATGTGGCCCCCGTACCAAAGAAGGATGGAAAGGTTCGTATGTGCATAGACTATAGAGATTTGAATAGGGCAATCCCCAAAGATGATTTCCAACTACTGCATATTGACGTCTTGGTCGACAACAAAGCGCAACACAAAGTCTTCTCTTTCATGGATGGCTTCTCCGGCTACAATAAAATCAAGATGGCTCTCGAGGACATGGAGAAGATTACCTTTGCCACACAATGGTGCACTTTTATTACAAGGTCGTGCCTTTCGGTTTAAAGAATACAGGGGCAACCTATCAACGGGCTATGGTAGCCCTATTCCATGAAATGATCCATCATGAGATAGAAGTCTACGTTGATGATATGATTGCAAGATCGTAAACTGAGGAACAACACATTGATCATCTTCATAAGTTGTTTGAGAGGTTAAAGAAATACAAGCTATGACTGAATCCTAACAAGTGCACTTTCGGAGTAAGATCTAGAAAACTCTTAGGTTTTGTCGTCAGTAGCAAAGGAATTGAAGTTGATCCTGCGGAAGTTAAATCCATACAAGAAATGCCAGCTCCTCGCTATGAGAAGGAAATCAGAGGTTTCTTGGGTCGACTTAACTACATTGTTCAATTCATATCTCACCTAAATGCTACTTGTGAGCCAATCTTCAAACTCTTGAAGAAAGATCAAGTAGTCAGATGGAACAACGACTGCCAAGAAGCCTTTGATAAGATCAAGGAATATTTATAAGAACCTCCCATCCTGATGCCTTCAGTTGAAGGAAGACCTCCGATTATGTACTTGACTATATTAGAGAACTCAACGGGGTTTGTGTTGGGCCAACATGACGAGTCTGGACGAAAAGAGCATGCAATATACTACCTGAGCAAAAAGTTTACCGACTGTGAAACTAGATATTCACTGCTCGAGAAAACTAGATATCCCGGCGAACCAAAAGGTTCAGGCAAAAGTTAAGGATATATACAAAATATTATACACCCGACAAGTCGAAAATCTGAAAGGGCGGCTTGGGCAAAAATGGGTATCCTGGTGGACTGAAAACTCGAAAGGGAGGTCCAGGAAAAAGTTAGGGATTAAAGCGTACGACTATGTCCCATTGGATCTCTGCAGCCAGTTTTATTACCAAGTTCCAATTTCAATGGTTCAAGATCAGTTTGATCGACCTCTTTCAACGGCAAGAGATAATGTTCGAAGATATAGGGGCAATAGCGAATTTGGAACCCAATGAGATCACTTCCACATGGCTATTATTTGTGTTTTCATTTTGTATTCCTTTCATTCTTTCTACGATTTCCTCTTACTAGGATCTCTGTCCCCTTATACAAAAACGCCTATTTATAGGCAAACATCAATACAAATATACTTTGAAGTGCAAACTTTTTGTTTTTTCTGTTTTGAATGCAAAAGTGTCCAATGACTAAAATTGAATGAACATATGCATATGAACATGATTAAATTGTTAACAAATGTATACTTAAAAACAGTAACAGGCATCTCCTTAAGAATTTGGGATATCCCCACAGAGATACTTCCATAAGATTATCCCCACAGAGACGAATTCACGTAATCCCCAGTCAGAGTTCCAATCTCTCAGAAAAAAACCCTCTCCCCAGCTGATTCAGTATTAGAAAGAAACCTTATGGAGTTCTACCTAAAAAAAATCACTTCCCCAGAAGGTCGTCAAAATATTCTCTTTAACCAGGTTTATTTCCCCAATAAACTACAAACTCCCCAACTTGAGTTTGTTTCTCAGGCTATTACAAATCAATGGAAAAAACCCCTTAATCCTCGGTAAAGTCATTGAATTCCCAAACAGAGTCGTTACTATCCCAGTAAGTTTCTATGAAGCCTGGAATCTGACCAGATAACAGTTAAACTTTATCCTTTCAAGCAAATTACTGCGAAGCCTGAAATCCGACCAGATAGCAGTTAAACTTCATCCTTTCAAGCAAGTTACTGTGAAGCATGGAATCCGACTAGATAACAGTTAATTTGATCTTAGTTACTACGAAGCCTGTAATCCGACCAGATAATAGTTAATTTCACTTAAGTTGTTGCGAAGCCTAGAATCCGACCAGATAACAGTTTAACTTTAATTTTCTGCGAAGTCTGGAATTCGACCAAATAACAATTAATTTCATCTAAGTTACTGCGAAGCCTGGAATATGACCAGATAACAGTTAAATTCATCATCTAAGTTGTTGTGAAGCCTGGAATCCGACCAGATAACAATTTAACTTCAATTTTCTGCGAAGTCTGGAATCTTACTAGATAACAATTAATTTCATCTAAGTTACTGCAAAGCCTGGAATCCGACCAGATAACAATTAACTTCATCATCTAAGTTGCTATGAAGCCTGGAATCCGACCAGATAACAATTTAACTCCAATTTTTTGTGAAGCCTGGAATCCGACCAGATAATAGTTCAACTTTAATTTTCTGCGAAGTCTGGAATCCGACCAGATAACAATTAATTTCATTTAAGTTGCTGCAAAGCTTGGAATCCGACCAGATAACAGTTTAACTTCAATTTTCTACAAAGCCTGGAATTCGACCAGATAACAATTAACTTTTTTTCCCAGCAAGTTGCTGCAAAGCCTGGAATCCGACCAGATAACAACTAACTTTTATTATCCCCAGTAGAGCAATGGACAACTAAAACTCCTGAACTCTATTCCCCAAGCAGAAATCAACACTCTCCGCAGAGTTTTCTCAATCAAAGTCAATGTTCCCTATAGGTGTTTAGTTATTGGCATGTATTTTTGGTAAAACCAGGTGTGTGAATGTCATGACTGATGTCATAACATTCTGGTTTATTAGGTACTGGTTTATTAGGTACCTTTGCAAAAAAATAATGGCATACAAGTGCTACTGTGTATGAGTGTGTATCTGAGCATCTTGCAAAAAGATCACATTTATTGCCTTCTTCCAAAATCAGTAAACAGGAATTCTGATGTCATAACAAATGTTAAGACATCCTGTACTGATCTAACAGTAGTGCAGTTTTGGTTAATTCTGAGATTTTTCAGGAAGTTGGCTCATTCCTTCCAGAACAGAATCTCCCGTTGTCTTTGGGTTAACCTAGCTCAACCCTAAACTGGTTGATAAAGTCTTGTGACCAAGTCTTATGGTTAAACCTAATTAACCCTAGCTTTTTGTGGAAACCCTAACTGAAGAAACAACTGTTATATATTCAACAAGACTGCTGTTTGGAAGATATCTCTCGGGACTGAAGATCAATCAGAAACTGTATAGTTTTAACTGCTGTAATCCAAGCAATTATCATTGTGATAAGTGACTTGGAATAGGTTTTATTTGTAAGGGTTTTTGTACCACTCAAAGCTTTGAAGCAAGAGTGTTTTGTGTCTCTTGACTAAAGCTTTGAAGCAAAGTCAAGTTAGGTTTATGTATCACTCAAAGCTGTGAAGCAAGAGTGTTTGTGTTACTTGATTAAAAAGCTGTGAAGCATAATCAAGTGTATGTTTTGAAGAGTGTCTTCATTAATTCATTAGTCAATTGTTTTAAGTATCACTGCTGTGATTGAGGGGGAGTGAGTAGGAACTCAGGTTTAAGTAGAACTTAGATTGAAGTTGCATTGGGTAGGTCTTAAGTGAAGGAGATAAACTGGTTGGTTTATTCCTGAATTAATATCTCTTATAGTGGATTTCCTCCCTGGCTTGGTAGCCTCCAGAGTAGGTGTTGTTTCACATTGAACTGGGTAAAAAATTGACTGTGTTCTTTACTGTTTTTGTATTTACTGTCTTATAGAAAGTCAGATACGGTGTCATAACATTGACTGTGACATTGAGTATCTGCAGCCAGAATTTCAATTGGCATCAGAGCAGGCACCCTGCCTGTATTACTGGGTGAGATCTAGGGATATCACTTTCTGGCACTATGGACAAAGAAGGAGTTTTTGGAAATAGACCACCCATTCTGGATGGAACAAATTATGACTACTGGAAACCTCGTATGATTGCCTTCTTAAAATCTCTGGACAAAAAGGCTTGGAGAGCTGCTGACAAAGGATGGAACCATCCCACCATAACTGAGAAAGCTGGGACAATCAGTCTGAAGGCTGAGGAAGAATGGAGCAAAGAAGAAGATGAGTTAGCCCTGGGAAATTCCAAAGCCTTAAATGCCTTGTTCAATGGAATTGATAGAAACATTTTCAGACTAGTACATTAATGTGAACTGGCCAAGGAAGTTTGGGACACTCTCAAAACTACCCATGAGGGTACTTCCAAAGTAAAAATGTCAAGGCTTCAGATGCTGACTACCAAGTTTGAGAATCTAAAAATGATGGAAGATGAAACCATTCATGAGTTTCACATGAACATCTTGGAGATTGCCAACACCTCAGGAGCATTGGGAGAAAAAATGTCAGAAGAAAAACTAGTGAGAAAGATTCTCAGATCCTTGCCTAAAAGATTTACAATGAAGGTAACTGCTATAGAGGAAGCCCAGGATATCAACAAGTTGAAAGTGGATGAACTCATTGGGTCTCTTCAGACTTTTGAGATGGGGATCACTGAAAATGTTGATAAGAAGAACAAGAGCATAGCACTTGTATCCAACACTGAAGATGAAGAAGAAAATATTTCAGAAGCTATAGCCATGATTAGAAGACAATTCAACAAACTCATCAAAAGAATAGATCCAAAGTCAAGGTCTAATGTTCATAACATCCCCTCTGACATTGACAGTTCCAGCAGAAGACCAAGGTCAGAAGAGAAGGGAAATCAAGGCAGAGGAATTCAATGTCATGGTTGTGAAGGATATGGGCATATTCGAGCTGAATGTCCTACCTTTCTTAAGAAACAAAAGAAAGGAATGACTGTTACCTGGTCTGACTGTGATTCAGAAAGTAATTCTGAAGAAGAATCTGCCAAACTAGTTACTGCACTAACTGGTTTTTGTACCTCTGAAAGTGACACTAGTGATGAGGAAGTGACATTTGAAGAACTGGCTGATACTTACAAGAAATTGTGTATCAGAAGTGCTGAAGTCTATGTGCAGAATGAGAAACAAACAAAACTCATCATAAAGTTGGAGGCTGAAAAAAGGGCAGACCTTGAAACTATAAGTCATCTAGAAGGGGAAGTTCAAATGCTGAACTCAAAACTGAACCAGATGACCAAATCTGTCATGATGCTGACAAATGGAACTGGCAAATTGGAAGAAATCCTTCAGGTTGGACAAAATGTGGGAAACAAGTCTGGTCTAGGATTTGTGGCAGCAAAGAAATCTGGTGCAGATAAGAAGATCAGGCCTGATAAACAAATGTCAAAGCAGATGTCTCAACACAACTCTCAACATCAGGAACAGAGATATATGAAGAAAAGGTACCAAAGATGGAGATGTCATCATTGTGGGAGGTATGGTCACATTAAGCCTTTCTGCTTCAGATTGTATGGATACCCTAATCATAACCCAGGTGTTAAACCTAAGTCTAAAAGGGTACCACATACTCCTCAATGGAAGAAAAAGGCTACTGCCCTGATAGCCCACTGTTGTACCCCAAAATTTTCCCTCCCATTTCCTCAACATTTTCTCATCACAAGACCTTTGAAGATCAAGATCCAGTTAGGGTTTCCTCTGCTCAAGACTTCTCCTTGCATTGTTGACTCAAATTAGGGTTTGTGTTTGCCCAAGGATGTTTTGACCTAAAATGCCTAAGATGACTTTCATGCTTCATGTTGGACTCCCAAGTTTACCCATGCCAAGTTTCAAGTCTTGATCCCAAGTTTTGCCCAGTCAATTGAACAGTTGACCTAGAAATCAGCTGTATTGGGGAAAAAGTCAACTGTGGCCAATTGACAGCCAAATCTCATGAAATTTGATCCAAACCAACATTATGAACTCATATGTACCATTTGATCAAGTTTGGATCACAATTCCACAAGAAATTTGATCAGATCACCAAAAGGGCAAAATGGTCATTTCTAGGGTTTTGACTGCACAAAGGCAATTTTTGACTGTTTGACCTAGCCAATGGCAAATCAAGCTCACATATGGACTCAAGGACTCAATGAAATGGTCTTGACACATTCATCAAGCTCAAAAGATCCCAAGTACACAAGGTTGACAGTTGAATTTCCCAGTCAATTGATCAATTTTGACTGTACACTGAAAAGTCAAACTTTGACTTTTTGGTCAAAATCAAGAGTCAAGATTCATTTTTCATCAAAACATGCCAAATCATGAAACTTGTTCACCAAGAAATCACAAAATGCAAATTAGGGTTAGAAAATGGAATTTTTCATAACTTAGAATTTTTCTAAGTTATGAAAAACCCTAATTTTTTCCCAACTTTGCCCCATCTTTTCACCAAGATCCATTTGGATTCAAACAAAAGTCAAAACATGAAAGTTGTAGCTTGTTACATAATCTACAACTTTGATTCACAAAGTTTTCTCATTTGAAGCTTGTATCTCAAGTTACATTTGTTTGAATAAGGGCACTAAACCATTTTTAACTTAGTGAAATTTTAACCTATTTTGACAAGGTTTTCTACCCCACTTCAAGGCCATTTTCCATACCCTTCCACTTGGAATTTAAACTTGCATTTCAAAGATGGATTGTAGTACACATTCCAAGCTTTCCAAAATGTCTAAGAACTTCTAAAACAACCTCATAACTTGAGAGATTCGAATTCCACAATATAGCAAAAACTCACCTTTGAATTGGCCATTTTCCATGTTCATAGTTTGTGTAAATTTCTCTAAATCAGCATGCCCTTGATTACAGGTCCTTGAACCATTCCATACTCAATAATTTAATGCATATTCAATGTGTTAAAGTGTTGTTCTTTGAGTGCAAGCATTGTATGCAAGATTAATCCTAAACTAGATAAAGTGAACTTTCCATTTTTGAAAAGATTAGCTTTATGTCAAATTAGAAATCCAACAAGTACAAGCTAAATCCTTTTGGCACAAGATTATGGACAAGTTGCTCTGATCAAGAGAAGATTATGCAGCACATTAGGAGGCCCCCTACTGACCTAAACCATCAACTTGCTTTTGTTGCTTAAGAGAGAAGAAAAGTTCCATAACTTGTGACAACTATCATACCAGCATAGACACACAACACAAAACTAATCAAACACATTCCAAAGAACATATCCAAGCTTTTGCACGACCCTTGCATCTCCAAAACACCCTCCATCTCAGAATCATCCTCAAACTGCAAAAACAGAGTTGCCTCTGCAGTTTGAGTGCCAACTCCCATTTCCCTCGAGCATTCTTACCAAAATCAATTCATACACATTCCCTAGCATATATGCAAGCTAACCATGACCTAAAACCTGACCTGTAATCCCTCTAACAGCTTCCACCATTTTCATTTTTTCCTTTTGCAGTTGAAGTTCCACAGCTCGATACAAGAAGTTTCAAGACAAAGTAAGCATTGAAAAAGCATCCCTGGACCTCAAGGAAGCTTTTCCAATCATTACCTTGCACTAGAAGTTCCTCATTCTCCAGATAGAAGTTCAACTGCACAGGTAAAACTTTGAACTCGTATCTCTCTTATCATGCATCTTTAGTCTTAAGTTTGTGAAGAAACAAGGTTCTACTCATAGCCCTGAACATGTACATATCTTTACATTTCATTTCTTTTGCCTGAGTAGAGAGAATTTGGAGTTTGAAAATGGCAGAAAAACTAGGTTAGGATTTGGGGGAGGAGAAATTCTCCCTCATCTTAGAGAGTTAGGTCAAGTTCTATACATGGTTGGAATCGTCTCTTCATGCTGAGCATTTTTTATGTTATGAGTTTTTGTTAAAAAGCCAGGAATCGAGAGTTGGACATTGAAGAACAGGGGCGCGCGTTTTTTCAAATGTTGTTGCTGGAGGTTGAAGACAGTGGTCTTTGGGCTGGGCCTGTGTATCTTTTCTTATTCACACCACTTAATTGCTATTACACCCCCTGAGCCCATTTGCTTATTTATTTGACTTTTTTTGACTTTTTCTTTTTTGATTGACTTTGTTTATTTTTTCTCATGATATAAAAAACATAAAAATATTTTTTCCATCTTTTTTTGAATTTATGGCATATTTATTTGATTTATTTCTTTTGTTTATACATAAATATATACATATTTTTATTTAAAATAAATACAAAAATGGTGTAAATACATTTTTATTTTTATTTACCTTCTGAAAATATTTCACATAAAAAATACCTTTTTTATTGATTTTATTAAAAAATTAATTATTATTATTATTTGTATATAAGGCATATTTAGAACTTAATATATGTATATATATATGTTTATTAATATATTTAGGTTAGAATATAAAAATATTTGAATTTTTCATTTTTATTAATATTTGATACAAAAAAATACTTTTTCATAATATACTTCATTATTTTTATTTTTTGTACATAATAAATAAATGTTTGTATTAAATTAAACAATAATACATTTTCCTTAATAAAATTAGAGTTTTTGCCCTAAATTCAAAATACTCCAAAAAATAATATATTTTTATTTTCTTTTCTCTTTTACATAAATAATATTTTTTCATGCATATACAAAACATTTCTTTTGCATCTTGCATTCTTATTTAATTTTTGTACATTGATTAAATTGCAAATATTCAAAAATGATGTAATAATTTAGGTTTACATTACTTGTCAATATCCCCATTTGAACATTTGTACCCCCTTCCCATATTTGGTTTTGTAATAGCTTAGTAAATTTATTTTCGCACTTTATTGCTTTCTAATGATAACATGTTAGAATTAGGGTTTGTATGCGAAAAAACGATAAAAAATAGTTGGACCTAATACAAGATGAATGAGCATGAAAATAAACAACACATCTCACACTTGCACCCCTAGGGTACTCCCCTTTGTTGCCTTCAAATAAATGGGCCATATTGTATGTTGAACTTCTTTGGGCAAAGCAAACAATTTGAATGATCATAGTCCCTCGATAAAACTTTTCGAAAACAAAACAAAAAAACAAATGATCAAGTCCCTTAAAGAAAATTGCCCAAAGACATTTAACGCCGTTACAATTATGGTCTAAACGATGACCCGCGCCTGTCCCTTTCACATCCTAAACATAAGATTGTCCACCAAATACAATGGTGGAACAAACTTGTTAAAAGGATTAAAAACATAGTAATAATCTTTTGAGAAATTTAGGAGTAGATAACCTCTTAGTTACTTGAATCAAACTTGCAAAACAAAACACTTGCCTATTTCAAAAAAAAAAACCACACATCACTACACTTTCAAAGCAACTTTCAAAAAACAAATGAAAACCTTTTCAAAAGACATACATCTTTGTATACATCCCCACATGGATCATTACAAATGTTGCCACCACATTGGCCTCTTTTCAAAACATTTTCAAACCCACACACTCAAGCACCATTTAAAACAATTGAAAACACAAGGCAAGTGATCTAAGCAAGTAACTAAGAGCCCATGGATAACCATGGATAGAAAGGGTGCTAATACCTTCCCTTTCTATAATCTACTCCCCGAACCCAAGAAAACATCTCAAAAGGTTTTTGCTGTGCTTTTTAACCTTTCCTTTAGGATAAAATAAAAAGTCGGTGGCGACTCTTGCTCAACCGAAATATTTGCGAAAACAAACGCAAAACCTCAAGTCAGTTCTCCCACCGTATCACAGAACTGGCGACTCTGCTGGGGATAATTTAAAAGTGGAGTAACCTTAGGGCTTAGATCACCTTTGTTTTCAATTGATTGTCTTGTTTGCTTTTACATTTGTGGGCCTTGTATCGGAGTTTTATAGATCCTAACCCGGATCTGGGGATACCTTCTTAGAAAGTAGCAACAAGGCTGTGAGGGAACTGTGCGGGGTATACCGACATGGTTGAAGCAGTCTGCTACGTTGATGTGGCACTTTGGTGTGTACCGGTAACCCTTGAGTTCAGTCAAGGAGAGTACGGGGCCGCCGCGTGGTGTCGTGAAGCATCAACTGACCTTAGGAACCTTAATTGAACCATCTTGGCTTTTTTAGGGTAGTGAGATAACTGACTTTGGTGCAGTCCGAGGTTGGTTGATACTCGATACTACACTCAATTGAGGGTTGCTTTCCTGGGATATTTCGGTCGCCAGTTTAGTGGCTAAATCGAAACGATGAACAATGAAAGTAATCCAGTGATATTGGGACCCTTAGAACCCGGTTACTTCTAATAGGACAGGTTGAGCCCACCAAACTTCAAGAGGGTAATACCCAGACCCCATGCAGGCCTAAACTCTAAGGATTTGTCTTGTGTGACTTGTGTGCCTTACCATGTTTGCCTTTGTGAATATTTGTGGTGTATTTAATCATAACATCATGACATCATACAACATCATGAGCATTGACTAACCATTTCAAGGGTTTCGAATCTTCATCTTTGTTCTTGTTTTATAGGACATGGAAACTGCTCGCAGAAAGACAATTCAGATTAGCCTTGTAAAGATCCCTCCTCAGCTTAAGGAACTTATGTCCAGGATTCCCGAGGGTTCTTCATTCAGTGAGAGACATGGAAGACTCATCAGCTTGGTTAACACCAACATTGAGGAGGATTTGATAAAAGTCCTGTTCCAGTTCTTTGACCCTCTACATCACTGTTTCACTTTTCCGGATTATCAATTGGTGCCTACATTGGAAGAGTTCTCCCGACTTCTGAAGGTCCCTATCCTTGATCAACTACCTTACAACGGTACGAAAGAGGAACCCAAGCTTGAAGAGATTGCTAAAGCCTTGCACCTACAACCGTCTGACCTCAAGGGACATTGGGAAGTTAGAAGTGGTATCAAGGGTTTCTTAGCCAGGTTTCTGTTCGAGAAGGCCCAAGAATGTTGGAACTCCCTTGACCTACAAGCTTTTGAAGAAGTTGTGGCCCTCCTTGTCTATGGTTTGGTGTTATTCCCTAACCCAGATCAGCTTATTGATATCAGTGCTGTCCAGATCTTCATGACCAGGAATCCTATACCTACGTTGCCGGGGGACATCCTTCACTCATGTTACACTCGAACCATGAGAAGAAGGGGTGTCCTTATGTGTTGCACTCCTCTCCTGGGAAGGTGGTTTATTTCGCACCTTCCACAATCAGTTTTGAAGAACGAGCGGGGTTTGAGATGGTCACAACGGTTAATGACTCTCACGCATGCAGATATACATTGGTGCCCTAGGTCCAGAGAAGACGTCACTATCATTGATCGTTGCGGGGAGTACCCTAATGTTCCTTTATTTGGAATCAGAGGAGGTATTACTTACAACCCATGCCTGGCATGGAGACAGTTTGGTTATGCTCGGAGGGATGGCCCTCATGATATGTTAATTCCTAACATAGTTTTTGACTTCGATAACGATACTCAAGGACTTCGCCAGAGATTTATTAGAGCTTGGAGGATGCCGAGTAGGATGGACAGCAAGACACTGGGGCACAGGAACTCCATCCCGTTGGAACCTTATCTCAAGTGGGTACGAGCTCGCTCCCAGAAGTTAGTAATGCCTTATCCCCATATGCTCCCTGTGATCAAAGAACCAGTCTTGGAAGGAAAGGTGTCCTACACCATTCAACATCCCGACATGCCCACCTCCTGGGAAGAAATGCAGAAGAGCTGGGTCCAGCTTAAGGAAGAACGGAATTCTCTTGAGACCAGTCTACATGCTAGTGAAAAGAAGGTCCTGGAACTCACCCGCCTGCTGCACGAGGAGAGGAATCTCAACACCTACATCGCACCAAAGAGGATGCGCAATGTTTTTTTACCTTGAGGAGTCATTTTGTAATATTTGGCCCATGGGGCATTTATGTACTAACGAATTTCTCCTTATTAATATGATGTGCGTTCCTTTTTTGTCTACAACAAATTTTGAATGTTCTAAATCCTTGAATGCATTGCATACATATGCATTCCATTGCACCATATGCATAGCAGGTACCCTATTTCACAGGTTGCTTAATCTTCTTCGTTGTTTGTTTGCACAGTCATCATGAATCCAGACTCCTCCAGTGAGCAAGCAATCAAGGCCCTTCAGGCCCAAAATGCACAGTTTCAAGAGATGGTCCTAAGCCTAGCCCAAGGTCAACAAGAGTTGAAGACTCTACTCCTGAAGAAGAAGAAGAAAAAGAGGACTGCATTGTTCAACACCGGACGCAGATTTGGGAACACACTCCATAATGAAGCTGATCCAACTACTTCTTCTGCTGAGAAAAACAGTCCCCAAGGGGGAGGAGCTCCTAGTCCTGCAGTCTCCGACAACGAGACGGACTATAACGACGAACAATACCCACCTGCTGCTGACAGGTACAAACAATTGGAGGACCGCTTGAGCGCCATGGAAATTCAGAATGTGCCGGGACTGGATTTCGGAGATTTGGGGTTATCTTCTGGGGTAGTAATTCCACACAAGTTTAAGGCGCCTGCCTTCGCAAAGTATGATGGGGTCTCCTGCCCAAAGCTGCATCTAAGGTCGTACGTAAGGAAGATCCAACCTTATACGGCGGATAAGAACCTTTGGATTCACTTCTTCCAAGATAGCCTCTCGGGGTCACAGCTTGAATGGTTCTACCAATTAGATGGAACTAGCATCCGACACTGGGAAGATTTGGCAACCGCATTCTACAGACAATACCAATACAATTCTGATCTCGCTCCTACGCGTACCCAACTTCAGGGTATGTCTCTAGGAACGGGTGAAGGGTTCAAAGAGTACGCTCAAAATGGAGAGATTTGGCTGGCAGGGTGCAGCCTCCATTAACTGATCGAGAGCTGGTTGATATGTTCCTTGGGACATTGCCTGGTCCGTTTTTCAATCATTTGGTTGGTAACTCCTCCGCTGGGTTTACAGATTTGATATTGACGGGAGAAAGAATTGAAGCTGGCATCAGGTCAGGCAAGATACAAAAGGCTGCCTCCACAAGTGCTGAGAAGAGGCCGTTTAAGAAAGAAGCAAGTGCCGTCTATGGTCCTAGAAGACAAGTCAAGCCCGAAAGTCGCCAAGCCGTCAATGCTTTGGTCATCTCGAAACCTGTTGCTGCTCCTCAGCAGTACAATCAACAAAGAAGCGAAAGGCCCAAGAGGCAGTATACCCGACTGAGTATGACCTTATCTCAAATTTTACCCCAACTATTATCCACCAACCTGGTGACCCTCAAAGAAGCTCCTAAGGTCGTCAACACTGCGTCTCCTAAGTATAACCCAAATGCCCGGTGTGCTTATCATTCTGATAGTCCCGGGCACACTACTGATGATTGCTGGGCCTTGAGAAACAAAGTGCAAGATCTGATCGACGCAAAGGAAATTCAGTTTGAAGCGCCGGAGAGACCAAATGTTGTAACTGCTCCTATGCCCCAGCATAGAGTAAATGCCATTGAGGAAGAATTGTATGCTGTTTCGGTAAATGAAGTTGTTACCCCTCTGAAGACCGTTAAGAAGAACCTACTGCGGGCCGGTTTATTTCCGGGTTGCAGTGAAGGTTGCCTGTTCTGTGCTGTTTCCCTGTCTGGTTGCCCCTTGCTGAGGTTAGACGTCCAAAGCCTAATGGATAGCAAGGAGATTCTGTTTAAGAAGTCTGCTGTTCAATTGGTTCCGGTAAAAGAAGTTTCTGTGGTTACCATCTTCAATAATCCGATCAAGGCTCCCCCGAAGAAGCCTGTTCAAATCATGACTGTTGCACCTGTGATTATTACTGTTCCGGGGCCTCTCCCCTACGTGTCTGATAAAGCTGTCCCCTGGCATTATGGGGCAGACGTGTATGTAAATGGAATCAAACAAGAATTCGACACTGGCGCCAGTATCTGCGATATCACTGGTCCAGCCAAGGTCACCCGCAGTGGCAGGCTCTTCTCGCCTGACATTGCACCGCCCGCTACTCGAAAACCCCTCCTTATAACACCTACAAGTGTACCTGTTACTGTTGCTGATCAAGTTGTTTCCCCTGCTGCCGAGTCATCTAATGCTCGGGGCAAAGGGATTGAAGAAGAGCCTGCCCGGATGGAGGCACCAATACCCATAAATGCTGAGGCCTCCCAACAAGAAATGGAGGAGATCTTGAAAATAATAAAGAAAAGTGATTTCAATGTTGTCGAGCAGCTAGGGCATACGCCCTCCAAGATCTCCATGCTCTCCTTATTGTTATGCTCCGAGGCCCATGCTAAGGCCTTGATCTCATTTCTCAAGACGGCCCATGTGCCGCAGGAGACGTCTGCAGTCCCGTTCGCTGATTGCGTAGCAAATCTGACAGCAGACAATGGCTTGGGTTTTTCAGATGCTGACCTGACTGCGAAGGGAAGAGACCACAATGATGCCCTGCATGTCTCTATCGAATGCAGGGGCACTACTCTGGCGCATGTATTGGTGGATACTGGTTCTTCTTTGAATGTTCTACCGAAAAAGGCTTTAGACCGTTTGGATTATGAAGGCTTAGAACTGAAGCCCAGCAATATCATCGTCAGGGCCTTTGACGGTTCAAAAAGGATGGTTCATGGAGAGGTTAACATCCCTATTCGTGTGGGCTCTCAAGTGTTTGACTCTACTTTTTATGTGATGGATATACGTCCATCGTACTCTTGTCTATTGGGTCGACCTTGGATCCATAAAGCTGGGGCAGTGACCTCTACCTTGCACCAAAAGCTGAAATATCCCGTCAGGGGGAAGATCGTCACTGTGCAAGGAGAAGAGGAGTATATGGTAAGCCATTTGAATTCCTTCAGATACATTGAGATGGACGGGGAGTTTATTGAAACCCCATTTCAGCATTTCGAGGAGGTGCATCCAATTTCAGCAGCAGCAGAAACAACAGTCGAAGAGAATGGTTCCTTGAAGATGGCTTCCCTAAGGGATGCCCGGGCTGTGGTTCAGAAAGGCAATTGTGCAAACTGGGGTCAGCTTCCTGACTTCACTCAGAAGAATGACAAGTTTGGGTTGGGCTTTACTGCAGAGGCTCAGAGGGATGTGCGCAAGGAGAAGGTCCGAAAGGCTCCGGTGTTTATCTCCAGCTCAAGGGTGAATGCTATCGAGGAAGATGTAGAGGAAGCAGAGTTTGACAGTTGGATCTACCCGACTACCAGCGACGGACCAAGCAACTGGACGGCAAAGGATTTTACCCCTATCACATTTGTCACGCAGTAATTAATTTCTTTTGATTTCCAATTTGTAACAAACAATATGTTGAAACTTTGTTGGCTCGGTGTCCTACCCGGGGCATCGTAGCTCCATTTGTGAGGGCTTTTTGTATGACATTTTCATATATCATCAATCAAAACATTGGACGTTTGTTGCATTTCAAATCTTGTGCTCTTTTCCTTTTTGTGTTATATATATTGCAAAACAGCTATATTTACACACACTCACTTATACAGGTTTCAATCCACTCTGGATCTCACTGGTAACAGCTCTGCTACCGCCAGTTACGACTTCGAAAATCCGATCAACTTGGCCGAAGACGAAGGAGAAGATAATTGCGAAGTGCCTGGTGAACTCGCAAGACTGCTACTCCAGGAAGAGAGAGCTATTCAGCCACATGAAGAGCCGGTGGAGACAGTTAACTTGGGTACTGAGACAGATAGGAAAGAGGTCAAGATTGGTGCCAATCTAGAGCTCAGCGTGAAGCAACGATTGATCCAGATGCTACAAGACTACATGGAGATTTTTGCTTGGTCCTATGAAGATATGCCTGGTTTGGATGCCGACATTGTAGTTCACCACCTGCCAACCAAGGAGGATTGCCCTCCGGTAAAACAAAAAGTCTGACGGATGCGTCCAGAGATGTTTGAAAAGATCAAGGCCGAGGTTATGAAACAGTTTGATGCCGGGTTCCTTGCAGTGACTTCTTACCCTCAGTGGGTTGCCAATGTGGTGCCAGTATCGAAGAAGGACGGTAAAGTCGGAATGTGTGTTGATTACAGGGATCTGAACAGGGCTAGCCCCAAGGATGACTTCCCCTTACCTCACATTGATGTCCTCGTTGACAATACAGCTCAACACAAGGTGTTCTCCTTCATGGATGGTTTTTCAGGGTATAATCAAATCAAGATGGCTCCAGAAGATATGGAGAAGACTACCTTTGTGACTCAGTGGGGCACCTTCTGTTATAAGGTCATGCCATTCGGATTGAAAAATGCTGGGGCAACCTATCAACGCGCCATGGTTGCTTTATTTCATGATATGATCCATCATGAGATTGAGGTATACGTTGATGACATGATTGCAAGGTCTCAAACTGAGGAGGAGCACCTTGACCATCTGAGGAAGCTGTTTGACCGACTCAAGTTGTACAAGCTGAGATTGAATCCCAACAAGTGCACCTTTGGGGTAAGATCCGGAAAATTGCTAGGTTTCATTGTAAGTGATAAAGGTATTCAGGTGGACCCTGCCAAGATAAAAGCCATACAAGAGATGCCGACTCCAAGAACAGAGAAAGAAGTCAGAGGCTTCCTGGGACGACTGAATTACATTGCCCGATTCATCTCACATCTGACTGCTACTTGTGAGCCAATCTTCAAATTACTGAAGAAAGATCAAGTAGTACGCTGGAATGATGAATGTCAGGCCGCCTTTGAAAAGATAAAGGAATATCTCCAAGAGCCACCCATTCTTATGCCACCGGTGGAAGGAAGACCTCTAATACTATACTTGACAGTACTTGACAATTCAATGGGGTGTGTGCTGGGGCAGCATGACGAGTCTGGCCGAAAAGAGCACGCTATTTATTACTTGAGCAAAAAGTTTACCGACTGTGAGTCTCGTTACTCACTGCTTGAGAAAACTTGTTGCGCTCTTGTATGGGCTGCTCGCCGGCTGAGACAGTATATGCTGACTCACACTACTTTATTGATTTCAAAGATGGATCCCATCAAGTACATATTTGAAAAGCCCGCTCTGTCTGGAAGAATAGCGAGATGGCAAATGATCTTAACAGAATATGATATCCAGTATACAACTCAGAAAGCAATTAAGGGAAGTGTACTGGCAGATCATTTGGCACACCAACCTGTGGACGATTACCAATCATTGAACTTTGATTTTCCGGACGAAGACATCATGGTGGTAACTGACTGTGAAGTACCTGGACCGGATGAAGGACCTGAGGAAGGATCCCGATGGTCTATGCATTTTGATGGAGCCTCCAATGCTTTGGGTAACGGCATCGGCGCTGTAATCATATCTCCCAAAGGAACTCATACTCCCCTCACCGCCCGATTGTGTTTCAGCTGCACCAACAACATGGCAGAATATGAGGCATGTATCATGGGTTTACAAGCTGCAATCGACTTAAGGATCAAATTTCTGAGTGTCTTCGGAGATTCCGCTCTCGTGGTCAATCAGATCAAAGGCGAGTGGGATACGAAACACCCGAATCTTATTCCTTACAAGGAGTATGTGTCGACCTTGCTCCCCCACTTTGAAGAGATAACTTTTGAGCACTTCCCTAGAGAGGAGAATCAGCTAGCGGACGCCCTAGCTACGATGTCTTCAATGTTCAAAGTTAAATGGGACAATGAGGCTCCCCGAATCATAATCTGGAAGTTGGATGAACCGGCATACTGCTGCGAGCTCGAGGCTGAGAAGGTTATTGAAAAACCCTGGTATCATGAGGTGAAGAGGTACTTGGAAGCTCAGGAATACCCTGAAGGTGCGTCTGTCAATGATAAAAAGTTCATAAGGAGGTTTGCTGCAAAATTCTTCCTCAGCAACGGCATTCTCTACAAGCGGAATCATGATTCAACTCTGCTACGTTGTATGGATAAGGTTGAAGCAGAGAAAATTATGATGGAATTACATGAAGGCACATTCGGAACACATTCCAGTGGACATTCCAGATCTATGCTGACAAGGTGCATATCCCTCCGGTTCCTTTGAATGTCCTGACGGCACCTTGGCCTTTTGCAATGTGGGGCATCGATATGATCGGTGAGATCCGACCGACGGCATCCAATGGGCATCGCTTCATCTTGGTGGCGATCGATTACTTCACGAAGTGGGTTGAGGCAGCGTCCTACGCCACAGTAACCAAGAGCGTCGTGGCACGTTTCATCCGGCATAACCTGATCTGTCGGTACGGCGTCCCGGAAAGAATCATTACGGACAATGGTACCAATCTCAATAACAAAATGATCACTGAACTCTGTGAACAATTCAAGATACAACACCACAATTCTTCTCCCTACCGGCCGAAGATGAATGGGGCTGTAGAGGCAGCCAATAAAAATATCAAGAAAATTGTGCAGAAGATGACAGTGACCTATAAAGATTGGCACGAGATGTTACCGTTCGCTCTGCATGGGTACCGTACCTCAGCCAGAACGTCAACCGGGGCAACGCCCTTCTCCTTGGTCTATGGCATGGAGGCAGTCTTGCCAATTGAAGTCCAGATACCCTCTCTCTGGATAATGAAGGATGCAGACTTGAATGAAGATGATTGGATCCAGACTCGACTTGATCAATTAAATCTGATTGACGAAAAGAGGCTCACTGCTATCTGTCATGGTCAAACGTATCAGAAACGAATGATCAGGGCATTTAACAAGAAAGTCAGACCGCAAGAGTATCAAGTTGGGGACCTGGTAATCAAACGCATCATCCTTCCTCAAAGTGATCCCCGGGGCAAATGGACCCCTACTTACGAAGGGCCATTTGTGGTTAAACGTGTGTTCTCAGGAGGAGCCATGATCCTAACCACCATGGATGGTGACGACCTTCCTCACCCCGCCAATGCAGACATAGTGAAAAAATACTACGCATAAATAAAAGACCCGCTAGGTTGACATACCTAGGCAAAAATAAGGGCTTCCCGGCGAACCAAAAGGGTTAGGGCAAAAATAAGGGATGAAATGAATAAAAATCTGTACACCCGGCAAGTCGAAAACCTGAAAGGGCGGCTTGGACAAAAATGGGTATCCCGGTGGACTGAAAACCCGAAAGGGCGGTCCAGGCAAAAGTTAGGGATAAAAGCGTAACACTATGTCTCATTGGATCACTTCGCGTCCGGAATTCGGCATCAACTATCTGGCTCCAGATTTCGGCATTGACCAATCAGCTTCATCTTCAAATTAGGCAACAAAGCAATGAGACGTTCGAAGACATAAAGGCGATAGCAGAATTGGAACCCAGTGAGATTGTTCACATAGCTGTTTTGTTTCCTTTTTCAAATTGTAAACTCTATGTTATTTGGCGGCATCCTCTTACTAGGATGTCAGCCTCTTGTACAAAAACGCCTATTCACAGGCAAAGTTTAAATCAATACAAATTCACTTGTCCATACAAATTACCATTGTTTTCCTTTTTCTGTTTTGTCTTGCGAAGAACGTCCAATGTTCATTTTTGATATATGCATTTGACATTAAATTGCTGATTCATAAATGTTTACATATGAAACAAGAGATTGATTACAGATGACATCAGAGACAGGGGCAATGTGAAGTTGTCTAATGCAGTCTGGTTGTTTTGTCCGCCAAGGTACCAAGGTAGGTTCAACTGAAGAATGTGGCCGAATCATCTCAACTCCCCGCAGAGTAAAACAAGATTCAGCAATACTTTCCCCAAGCGGAGTTGACTCCCCGACAATCCTGAAAAGGAACAACATTCCCCGGCAGGTCTTAAAGCTCATCCCCAGTAGATTCTGGAAGCTTGTTCCCTATAGTACACGGACGTCTCTCCCGAGTTTTATTCAGAGTTATTTCCTCACAAGGACTTATAACTGGGTTATCCTCAGCTAAAAACCACGGAAGCCCGCCCTCGGCAAAGTTCCTTCAATCCCCAGCGGAGTTTATCGTCATTATCCTCAGCGGAATCCATCATTAAAGTCCTCAACAGGCCTCTCATCAAGCTTCGGCCACGTATCTCTTCCACAGAGCAACTCCCCGGCCGTTCGTCAAGGATTTATTTTCCTAAGACGAAATTACATTCATAAACATTTCACATTTTCATACATCTTGCTAAAGCGCATACAACACTATCTCATGTTGAACATCATGCATATCATACATCATGACATTGCATACAACTTATGTTTTTGCCTTTTCAGGAAAAAAGACAATCCCAAAAACAACTACCTTCAACTGTCACAATTCCATATCCGATGCCTTTATCTAGCCAGGGCACATCTGAGAGTGATCAGTTTCCAGACTCGATTCCTGTATCTAGCCAGGGCACGTCTGAAGAGTTCGAAGATTCGATTCCTGTATCCAGCCAGGGCACATCTATCAACTACAACATCTCCGGACTCGATTCCTGTATCTAGCCAGGGCACGTCTGAAGAGTTCAAAGATTCGATTCCTGTATCCAGCCAGGGCACATCTATCAACTACAACATCTCCAGATTCGATTCCTGTATCCAGCCAGGGCATATCTGTTGACCACGTTTCCAGACTCGATCCCTGTATCTAGCCAGGGCACGTCTGAAGAGTTCAAAGATTCGACTCCTGTATCCAGCCAGGGCACATCTATTAACGACTATTTCCAGATTCGACTCCTGTATCCAGCCAGGGCACATTTGTGAGCAACCAATTGTAGATTCGATACCTGTATCTAGCCAGGGCATATCTGCATAAGGAGACTGAAGATCAAACACCTGTAACAAGCCAGGAAAACATCCGTCTTTCTCAAATACACAAGTTCTCGCTAAGGAATCTCTTATGCGATCGACACTTCCAAATGGCATCTATAAGCCCATTCCCGACAAGGTTCTGTCACGTCTCCAGATGGCATCTATAAGCCCATCTCCCTATCTACCACCTCTCCAAATGGCATCTGTAAGCCCATTCCTGACATCACATTGCCGATACTTCAACATGCGAGTGCAAATTTCCGGGCACTCTAGTGTCCAATCTCCTTTTACCCTCGAGTCGCGAAAGGCAAACTTGCCAATCTAACTCTTCAGGTTCAAGAAGATTGAACAGGGGCAACTGTTGTACCCCAAAATTTTCCCTCCCATTTCCTCAACATTTTCTCATCACAAGACCTTTGAAGATCAAGATCCAGTTAGGGTTTCCTCTGCTCAAGACTTCTCCTTGCACTGTGGACTCAAATTAGGGTTTGTGTTTGCCCAAGGATGTTTTGACCTAAAATGCCTAAGATAACTTTCATGCTTCATGTTGGACTCCCAAGTTTACCCATGCCAAGTTTCAAGTCTTGATCCCAAGTTTTGCCCAGTCAATTGAACAGTTGACCTAGAAATCAGCTGTATTGGGGAAAAAGTCAACTGTGGCCAATTGACAGCCAAATCTCATGAAATTTGATCCAAACCAACATTATGAACTCATATGGACCATTTGATCAAGTTTGGATCACAATTCCACAAGAAATTTGATCAGATCACCAAAAGGGCAAAATGGTCATTTCTAGGGTTTTGACTGCACAAAGGCAATTTTTGACTGTTTGACCTAGCCAATGGCAAATCAAGCTCACATATGGACTCAAGGACTCAATGAAATGGTCTTGACACATTCATCAAGCTCAAAAGATCCCAAGTACACAAGGTTGACAGTTGAATTTCCCAGTCAATTGATCAATTTTGACTGTACACTAAAAAGTCAAACTTTGACTTTTTGGTCAAAATCAAGAGTCAAGATTCATTTTTCATCAAAACATGCCAAATCATGAAACTTGTTCACCAAGAAATCACAAAATGCAAATTAGGGTTAGAAAATGGAATTTTTCATAACTTAGAATTTTTCTAAGTTATAAAAACCCTAATTTTTTCCCAACTTTGCCCCATCTTTTCACCAAGATCCATTTGGATTCAAACAAAAGTCAAAACATGAAAGTTGTAGCTTGTTACATAATCTACAACTTTTATTCACAAAGTTTTCTCATTTGAAGCTTGTATCTCAAGTTACATATTTTTGAATAAGGGCACTAAACCATTTTTAACTTAGTGAAATTTTAACCTATTTTGACAAGGTTTTCTACCCCACTTCAAGGCCATTTTCCATACCCTTCCACTTGGAATTTCAACTTGCATTTCAAATATGGATTGTAGTACACATTCCAAGCTTTCCAAAATGTCTAAGAACTTCTCAAACAACCTCATAACTTGAGAGATTCGAATTCCACAATATAGCAAAAACTCACCTTTGAATTGGCCATTTTCCATGTTCATAGTTTGTGTAAATTTCTCTAAATCAGCATGCCCTTGATTACAGGTCCTTGAACCATTCCATACTCAATAATTTAATGCATATTCAATGTGTTAAAGTGTTCTTCTTTGAGTGCAAGCATTGTATGCAAGATTAATCCTAAACTAGATAAAGTGAACTTTCCATTTTTGAAAAGATTAGCTTTATGTCAAATTAGAAATCCAACAAGTACAAGCTAAATCCTTTTGGCACAAGATTATGGACAAGTTGCTCTGATCAAGAGAAGATTATGCAGCACATTAGGAGGCCCCCTACTGACCTAAACCATCAACTTGCTTTTGTTGCTTAAGAGAGAAGAAAAGTTCCATAACTTGTGACAACTATCATACCAGCATAGACACACAACACAAAACTAATCAAACACATTCCAAAGAACATATCCAAGCTTTTGCATGACCCTTGCATCTCTAAAACACCCTCCATCTCAGAATCATCCTCAAACTGCAAAAACAGAGTTGCCTCTGCAGTTTGAGTGCCAACTCCCATTTCCCTCGAGCATTCTTACCAAAATCAATTCATACACATTCCCTAGCATATATGCAAGCTAACCATGACCTAAAACCTGACCTGTAATCCCTCTAACAGCTTCCACCATTTTCATTTTTTCCTTTTGCAGTTGAAGTTCCACAGCTCGATACAAGAAGTTTCAAGACAAAGTAAGCATTGAAAAAGCATCCCTGGACCTCAAGGAAGCTTTTCCAATCATTACCTTGCACTAGAAGTTCCTCATTCTCCAGATAGAAGTTCAACTGCACAGGTAAAACTTTGAACTCGTATCTCTCTTATCATGCATCTTTAGTCTTAAGTTTGTGAAGAAACAAGGTTCTACTCATAGCCCTGAACATGTACATATCTTTACATTTCATTTCTTTTGCCTGAGTAGAGAGAATTTGGAGTTTGAAAATGGAAGAAAAACTAGGTTAGGATTTGGGGGAGGAGAAATTCTCCCTCATCTTAGAGAGTTAGGTCAAGTTCTATACATGGTTGGAATCGTCTCTTCATGCTGAGCATTTTTTATGTTATGAGTTTTTGTTAAAAAGCCAGGAATCGAGAGTTGGACATTGAAGAACAGGGGCGCGCGTTTTTTCAAATGTTGTTGCTGGAGGTTGAAGACAGTGGTCTTTGGGCTGGGCCTGTGTATCTTTTCTTATTCACACCGCTTAATTGCTATTACACCCCCTGAGCCCATTTGCTTATTTATTTGACTTTTTTTGACTTTTTCTTTTTTGATTGACTTTGTTTATTTTTTCTCATGATATAAAAAACATAAAAATATTTTTTCCATCTTTTTTTGAATTTATGGCATATTTATTTGATTTATTTCTTTTGTTTATACATAAATATATACATATTTTTATTTAGAATAAATACAAAAATGGTGTAAATACATTTTTATTTTTATTTACCTTCTGAAAATATTTCACATAAAGAATACCTTTTTTATTGATTTTATTAAAAAATTAATTATTATTATTATTTGTATATAAGGCATATTTAGAACTTAATATATGTATATATATATGTTTATTAATATATTTAGGTTAGAATATAAAAATATTTGAATTTTTCATTTTTATTAATATTTGATACAAAAAAATACTTTTTCATAATATACTTCATTATTTTTATTTTTTGTACATAATAAATAAATGTTTGTATTAAATTAAACAATAATACATTTTCCTTAATAAAATTAGGGTTTTTGCCCTAAATTCAAAATACTCCAAAAAATAATATATTTTTATTTTCTTTTCTCTTTTACATAAATAATATTTTTTCATGCATATACAAAACATTTCTTTTGCATCTTGCATTCTTATTTAGTTTTTGTACATTGATTAAATTGCAAATATTCAAAAATGATGTAATAATTTAGGTTTACATTACTTGTCAATATCCCCATTTGAACATTTGTACCCCCCCTTCCCATATTTGGTTTTGTAATAGCTTAGTAAATTTATTTTCGCACTTTATTGCTTTCTAATGATAACATGTTAGAATTAGGGTTTGTATGCGAAAAAACGATAAAAAATAGTTGGACCTAATACAAGATGAATGAGCATGAAAATAAACAACACATCTCACACTTGCACCCCTAGGGTACTCCCCTTTGTTGCCTTCAAATAAATGGGCCATATTGTATGTTGAACTTCTTTGGGCAAAGCAAACAATTTGAATGATCATAGTCCCTCGATAAAACTTTTCGAAAACAAAACAAAAAAACAAATGATCAAGTCCCTTAAAGAAAATTGCCCAAAGACATTTAACGCCGTTACAATTATGGTCTAAACGATGACCCGTGCCTGTCCCTTTCACATCCTAAACATAAGATTGTCCACCAAATACAATGGTGGAACAAACTTGTTAAAAGGGTTAAAAACATAGTAATAATCTTTTGAGAAATTTAGGAGTAGATAACCTCTTAGTTACTTGAATCAAACTTGCAAAACAAAACACTTGCCTATTTCAAAAAAAAAAAACCACACATCACTACACTTTCAAAGCAACTTTCAAAAAACAAATGAAAACCTTTTCAAAAGACATACATCTTTGTATACATCCCCACATGGATCATTACAAAGGTTGCCACCACATTGGCCTCTTTTCAAAACATTTTCAAACCCACACACTCAAGCACCATTTAAAACAATTGAAAACACAAGGCAAGTGATCTAAGCAAGTAACTAAGAGCCCATGGATAACCATGGATAGAAAGGGTGCTAATACCTTCCCTTTCTATAATCTACTCCCCGAACCCAAGAAAACATCTCAAAAGGTTTTTGCTGTGCTTTTTAACCTTTCCTTTAGGATAAAATAAAAAGTCGGTGGCGACTCCTGCTCAACCGAAATATTTGCGAAAACAAACGCAAAACCTCAAGTCAGTTCTCCCACCGTATCACACCCACACTTCCCTGAGAGTCTCTGCAAAGGAAGACTGGTACTTTGACAGTGGGTGTTCTAAGCACATGACTGGAATCAAGAACCTTCTCAATAATGTTAAACCTCACACCACTAGTTATGTGACCTTTGGAGATGGTGCTAGAGGTGAAATCAAAGGAGTTGATAATTTGGACTGCCCTGGAGTTCCAAATCTGAATGAAGTACTATTGGTAAAAGGCCTGACTGCTAATCTCATTAGTATCAGTCAATTGTGTGATCATGGATTCAAGGTCAATTTCTCAAAATCTGAATGTCTTGTAATAAATGAAAAACAAGAAGTTGTAATGAAAGGAGTCAGATCTAAAGACAACTGTTACTTGTGGGAGCCTGAGAACACTAATTTCTCCACTGTGTGTTCTATTGCCAAAGAAGAAAAAGAGGTGAAACTGTGGCACCAAAAACTTGGCCACCTTCATCTAAGAGGAATGAAAAGGATTATCTCCATGGAGGCAGTCAGAGGGATTCCAAGACTGCAAATTGATGAAGGGAGAGTTTATGGTGAATGTCAGGTTGGTAAGCAGACTAGGATGTCTCATCCAAAGTCAAGACATCTGACCACCTCTAAAGTTCTAGAACTTCTTCATATGGATATAATGGGACCAATGCAGGTGGAAAGTCTTGGTGGAAAAAGATATGCCTATGTTGTTGTGGATGATTTTTCCAGATTCACCTGGATTAACTTCATTAGAGAAAAATCTGATGTATTTGAAGTTTTTAAAGAACTGTGCAAAAGAATTCAAAGAGAAAAAGAAGGGTGTATTGTCAGAATCAGAAGTGATCATGGCAAGGAATTTGAAAACAGCAAGTTTGATGAGTTCTGTTCCTTAGAAGGAATTAGTCATGAATTTTCTTCTCCTATAACTACTCAGCAAAATGGAGTTATGGAAAGGAAAAACAGGACCATACAGGAATCTGCCAGAGCAATGATACATGCCAAAAGACTTCCTATGTATTTTTGGGCTGAAGCAATGAATACAGCCTGCTATGTCCATAACAGGGTCACCTTGAGAAAGGGAACCTCATCCACCATATATGAACTCTAGAAAGGAAGAAAACCAACTGTGAAGTACTTCCATGTATTTGGTAGCAAATGCTATATTCTGGCAGATCGTGAACAAAGGAGAAAACTGGACCTTAAAAGTGATGAAGGCATATTTCTAGGATACTCCTCAAACAACAGAGCTTATAGGGTATTCAACTCCAGGACCAAAGCCATGATGGAATCAATAAATGTCATAATTGATGATTATCATGAGGAAAGAGATGTCCCTTGTAATGTTGAGACATTCTTTGAGACTTCAACTCAACAGAATGATCTACCCAACACCACCACAACAGAATCTGAATCAAAGGAAGCTAGCAAAATCCCTTCCATCAGAATTCAGAAGGATCATCCAAAAGAGCTCATCATAGGAGATCCCAATAGTGGAGTCATCACAAGATCTAGAGAAATCATCTCAAACTCTTGCTTTGTGTCTAAAATTGAACCAAGAAATGTCAAGGAAGCTTTAACTGATGAATACTGGATTGGAGCAATGCAAGATGAATTGAACCAATTTAAGCAACATGAAGTTTGGGAGCTAGTTCCTAGACCTGAAGGAACAAACATCATTGGCACAAAATGGATTTTCAAGAACAAATCAGATGCTGAAGGAGTTGTCACCAGGAATAAGGCAAGACTTGTTGCTCAAGGATACACTCAAGTTAAAGGGGTTGATTTTGATGAAACCTTTGCTCCTGTAGCCAGGCTGGAATCAATCAGACTCCTATTGTCAATTGCTTGTCTCCTGAAGTTCAAATTATTTCAGATGGATGTGAAAAGTGCCTTCCTAAATGGGTACTTGAATGAGGAAGCTTATGTGGAACAGCCTAAAGGCTTTGTGGATCCAAACCACCCTGATCATGTCTACAAATTGAGGAAAGCTCTATATGGCCTGAAACAAGCTCCTAGAGCATGGTATGACAGGTTAACAAAATTTCTCTCAGACAAAGGATACAGAAAAGGAGGCTTGGATAAAACCCTCTTTGTCAAAACTGAAGGAGGGAAGTTAATGGTAGCTCAAATATATGTTGATGACATAGTGTTTGGGGAAATGTCAGAACAAATGGTTAAACATTTTGCTGACCAGATGCAGGCTGAATTTGAAATGAGTCTCATGGGAGAATTGACTTATTTTCTTGGACTGCAAGTCTCACAGATGGAGGACTCAATCTTTCTATCTCAAAGCAAGTATGCAAAGAACATTGTAAAAAAGTTTGGTATGGAGAATGCCAGTCACAAAAGGACTCCTGCACCTACTCATTTAAAGCTATCCAAAGATTCAAGTGGGGTTAAGGTGGACCAAAGTCTGTACAGAAGCATGATAGGAAGTTTACTATACTTAACTGCCAGCAGACCTGACATTGCTTTTGCAGTTGGAGTTTGTGCAAGATACCAAGCTGATCCTAAAGTCAGTCATATCAACCAAGTGAAGAGAATTTTGAAGTATGTGAGTGGAACTTACAACTATGGCTTGTTATATTCTCATGGCTGTGAACCAACTCTGACTGGTTATTGTGATGCTGATTGGGCTGGAAGTGCTGATGATAGAAAAAGCACCTCTAGTGGATGTTTCTTCTTAGGAAACAATCTGGTTTCCTGGTTCAGCAAGAAACAGAACTGTGTATCTCTCTCTACTGTTGAAGCTGAATACATTGCAGCTGGTAGTAGTTGTTCTCAAATGATCTGGATGAAACAGATGCTTACTGAGTATAATGTCACACAAGATGTTATGACATTGTACTGTGACAATCTGAGTACAATCAACATTTCCAAAAATCCTATTCAGCATAGTAGGACCAAACATATTGACATAAGACATCACTTTATCAGAGACCTTGTAGAAGAGAAGACGATTAAACTGGAGCATGTTGCCACTGAGCTACAGCTGGCTGACATTTTTATAAAGGCACTTGATGCAAATCAATTTGAAAACTTGAGGGGCAAGTTGGGTATTTTCCAACATGAGGAATTGTAGCAATTAATTTTGCTTAAAACAAGGGTTGAAGGAGTTATTTTTGCTAAGTCTATTTTGATTGGGTTAAACATATGCTTTCCCATTTCCTTCAAAATATTTAAGAATTTGAATAGACACTTATTTACCTCCTTCCCCTCTCGCCTCCGCATCAAAACCCAGTCTCTCAATCAGAATTTTCTCTCTAGTTGCTATTGGTCTTCTAAGACTATCAAAATGTCTCAAACATCATCATCATCCAATACGACTATTTCATCCTCTTCCTCTGATCCGGATTCTAGGGTAATCTCATCTTGCCTGGATTCTGAAGTCCTGGAGATTGCTCCTCTTAGAGAAATGGAAACTAACCCCACCAAGGTCAAAGAGCTGAGAACAAGGCATGCAGGAAGGTCCCCAGCTACTGCTTCTGATAATCCCTCTCATCCTTCTTCTCTTGTTCCCTCTGAAATTGCAAATAGGGAAGGGTCAGCCTATGTTCTTCAAGCAATAGCTAAACTTGTTACAAGAATTCTGAATGAGAACCACTTAGTTCCTGGCATTTCTGTTCCTTTAAATCAAGAAAGTTCAAATGCTGAAACAAATCCAGATTCTCTAAGGATTTTGAGACACCAGACAAAGATAAGGATGCTGGAGCCCCAGTTGTTGACATGGACAAAGAGAAGAATGCTGATATTGCTCACAAGAAAAGGAAGAAGCCTGAACCTTCTGAGTCTGATGACAGTGCTTAAAGTTCAGTGGAGATGGCAAACTTGCTGCTAGTTCCAGTTGATGCAAGTGTTTTGTTTGTTTTTCTTTTGCTGTCTTTATTTGGGATGACTGTATCACATTTAAGTACATGTATCTTTGGCCCATTTGTAGCTAAAGAGGGGGAGATATTCTGTGGTTAATTACTTGATAGACACTATATTTTTCTGCAGTCACATTTATTCTGCTGCTATCTATTCTCTGATTGCTTAGGGGCTTTAGCCAAAAATCTGCCAAAGGGGGAGTTTGTAGGTGTTTAGTTATTGGCATGTATTTTTGGTAAAACCAGGTGTGTGAATGTCATGACTGATGTCATAACATTCTGGTTTATTAGGTACTGGTTTATTAGGTACCTTTGCAGAAAAATAATGGCATACAGGTGCTACTGTGTATGAGTGTGTATCTGAGCATCTTGCAAAAAGATCACATTTATTGCCTTCTTCCAAAATCAGTAAACAGGAATTCTGATGTCATAACAAATGTTAAGACATCCTGTACTGATCTAACAGTAGTGCAGTTTTGGTTAATTCTAAGATTTTTCAAGAAGTTGCCTCATTCCTTCTAGAACAGAATTTCCCGTTGTCTTTGGGTTAACCTAGCTCAACCCTAAACTGGTTGATAAAGTCTTGTGACCAAGTCTTATGGTTAAACCTAATTAACCCTAGCTTTTTGTGGAAACCCTAACTGAAGAAACAACTGCTATATATTCAACAGGACTGTTGTTTGGAAGATATCTCTCGGGACTGAAGATCAATCAGAAACTGTATAGTTTTAACTGCTGTAATCCAAGCAATTATCATTGTGATAAGTGACTTGGAATAGGTTTTGTTTGTAAGGGTTTTTGTACCACTCAAAGCTTTGAAGCAAGAGTGTTTTGTGTCTCTTCACTAAAGCTTTAAAGCAAAGTCAAGTTAGGTTTATGTATCACTCAAAGCTGTGAAGCAAGAGTGTTTGTGTTACTTGATTAAAAAGCTGTGAAGCATAATCAAGTGTATGTTTTGAAGAGTGTCTTCATTAATTCATTAGTCAATTGTTTTAAGTATCACTGCTGTGATTGAGGGGGAGTGAGTAGGAACTCAGGTTTAAGTAGAACTTAGATTGAAGTTGCATTGGGTAGGTCTTAAGTGAAGGAGATAAACTGGTTGGTTTATTCCTGAATTAATATCTCTTATAGTGGATTTCCTCCCTGGCTTGGTAGCCCCCAGAGTAGGTGTTGTTTCACACTGAACTGGGTAAACAATTGACTGTGTTCTTTACTGTTTTTGTATTTACTGTCTTATAGAAAGTCAGATACGGTGTCATAACATTGACTGTGACATTGAGTATCTGCAGCCAGAATTTCATTCCCCAACGGAATTCTCCTCAAACAATAAAGCAGGAATCCCCAGCGGAAACACTCTAAACAAGGTTTGAAGATACACATACTCTTCATCTCCAGCAACAGTCTGGGATTTAGCTTCCCTTTACTCCCCAACATTTGTCAAGGATTTATTTTCCTAAGACAAAGTTACATTTCAATAACATTCGTTCATCATAGCACATACATGACAAATGCATACAACATAATCTCATTTATTTTGAGGACATCATTACGCCATGCATACATCTGCATGCAACTAACCCTCTTCCTTGCAGGAAAAATTCAGTCAACAAATCAAAAAGTCCTCCTCTGGCAAGGATTTACTTTTACCGGTGTTGTACCCCAAAATTTGCCCTCCCATATTCATCAAAGATTTGTCAAGTCAAGGTCACAAAATTCCCCCAGGGTTGTGCAGCTCAACTGTCTCTTATACAGTCAAAACTAGGGTTTGAGTTCTGGTCAAGCAAATGAACTTTTCAAAGGTCCAATCAAGTCTCATATGCTTAAAAAGATGGTCAAGTGTCTTCATGTCAAGTTTCAAGGCATTCAGCTCAAAATTGCACAGTCAAAACCCTAGATTGCACTACAGTCAACTGTAGGGGCAAAATGGTCATTTGGCAGTCAAAAGTTCAAATTTTTGGTCAACATATCATTTTGAAGCCACAAACATCATTTGATCAATGCTTGATCATGATTCTCAAAATTTGGCTCAGAAATCATCAAAGATGCAAAAGTTGCTATATTTGGACAGCTGAAAAAGTCAACTGAAATTGACCAGGGCATAACTTTCACATGGATTATCAAAAAAATTCCATCCAAAGCTCATTTTGAAGAGAAAGACATTTCCTACAATTCATCTTCATGTTCCAAGTCCAAGAAATGCTCTCACAAAAAGTTATCAATTTCAACATTATAGGTCATTTTCAAAAGTCAACAAAAAGTGACTTTAAGTCAAAGGCCATAACTTGAGATTGGTAAATCAAAATGACATGGGACCAAAGGCATTGGTTAAAGGACTCAAAGACCTTTCCAAAATGTCCAAGAACATGTGAAAAGCTTAAAAATTGACCAAGTTATGCCTTGTGGAAGTTGGGAAATTTTTAGGAATTTTGAAAAGTCAACATTGATGCAAAAGGCCTAAAAATGCAAATGGGCCCATTTTTCTTCCAAGTTTCTTCATGCCAAGCCTATGCACGACCATTAGGCCCAAAGGGAAGTATTTCCATATTTTTTAATTATTTATTTGAATTTATATTAATTTATATTCATTTAAATCATTTTAATTCATGAAAAATATAAGCCTAACCTAAAAAAATCTTTTTATGTATGATTTGGCCTCTACAATTCGTGCACATCTCAAATAGGCAAGCTTTGGTGCTAATTGATCAGATTTGGTACAAGATACATGAGAAAAAGATTGGAAAAGATTCTTAACAAATCAAATATTGAAATCCATTATGGCATGAGATTTTATTCAATCTTTTTAACCTAATTGCTTCCATACAAGTATGAGATCACAACCCTAATGCTCCTAGACTGGAAGCTGCGCCCAAGAACCCTTTTTGCATATTGAAATTTTTCATACAAAACTCAAATCGGAAATCAAAGTTTGAGGTCGTTCCAAGCTTCAATCTTCATCCCATTAGCATCCTGAGACATCCTTGGACACATTCCAATCAATAACAACGACTAAAACCTCAAGAATTGGTATCAAGAACCTGGACTGAACCACAAAAATTTTGAAATCGCATTGCATGATTCCATCATCTTTTAGCATTTTTCTTTGTTGATTCATGTTTATATTGATGTTTCTAAACTAACTGATACGTTTGATTGTGTTTTTGAGTCATATATACGAATCCACCATGTGCGTTTTCTAGGGTTACAGGTTGCTTGAATTGGGGATTTTGCATAGGGGAAAAATTAGGACTCGTGAGTATCATGGTTGAGTTGAGCAGGTTAAGACGAAGCAAACACATACCTCGCGAACAATTTATGAAGCTCATGGAGCTATTCGCTATTTTCTGATAGCCCCTCTAAAACCACGCTTCAAAAACCGTTCCCATTGAGTTTTGTTTTACAGGGTGAGGAAGACGAAGGCATCGTGTCCATCAACCATTGGATAGTTTGAATTTCGCGCGAATTTCCAAAGGCATTGGCGTTTTCTTTTTATATTATTTATTGTTTATTATTTGTTAATTGAAACGCGCTTGGCTCAGTGGCAACACGCTATGCTTGTAACCTTCAAGACCTGGGTTCAAGTCCCAGGTCTGGCAAAATCTCAACATTATTTTTCAATACGTTATTCCATGCTACGCTAATATCCAGGTATACCATAGTCCCTCCATCATCAACATGCCACGTCCGCTTGGAGGTCAATCTAAAGGTTGGAAGCTGAAGAACACCTACGCCTGGTCAAACGCATCATATGGGATCATGAAAAGTCAATAAATTCTGAATGCTTATTGGGCCAGATTACCAGGCCTTACCTCCTTATTTGGGGCAACACCCCACCATGGTTTGCCAATCTAATTTTATTTTTCCTTATATCTTTTTAATTTTTGACTTTAATTATCATGTTTATTTTAATTATTGTTTGTTTAAATTTTAATCAAAATATAAAAATATCATAAAGATCAAAAAATGCCAAAAAAATATAATATTTATTATAATTATTTTCATAAATAAATTAGAATGTAAATTATGTAGTGTAATTAGGTTTTAATTTTAATTCCTTTTTAATAAAAAAATCCAAAAATGTAGAATTTAGGTTTTAATTGTTAATTCTTGTTATTCCCCTTTTTTCCACAATAATAATTATTATTTATTTATTTATTTTCCTATTTAAATTGTACATAAATGAATTAGGTTTAACTTAGATTATATTTTAATTCCTTCATAATAAATAAAAAATATTAGAATTAGGGTTTGCTTCTTAATTTAATTTCGATTAACTTTTTTTTTCTTATTAAATCTAAAAAACATAAAAATACCTAAAAACATTTTTCTTCTCAATTTTAATTTTAATTCCTCTTTATTTAATTAATTCATTAACTTTAACTATTGTTTGTAAAAGGGTCCAACGCCCTAGTTTTGTTTTAATTATTTTCTTTTGCGCATGTACTTTATCGCTTATTATAATTTTGTATCTCTCCCAAGGCCATGTACATTTATTTATCGCGCTTTTTATCGCTTTATTTATTTTTCGCTAAATCGGGTCCGGTTTAATTTTGGCGATGTGGACCCGCGCCTTTGTAATAATCTTAGATTTATTTTCCGCAAACTTTATATCTGTTAATATGCATGCAAGAATGAATGGCAAATTAAAATCAAGCGTAGAACACGACAAACATGACAAGACAAATAACTGAAACATGACACACAATTCGCACACACCACCCCTAGGGTACGCCTCACTGTTGCCTCGAAAGGTGATCGTCGAGTAGAGGATGTCTTAGTAAGTCCTCATGATCCGGGAACCTGGCATGAGGGTAGCTTCTAAGGTGTCTTCCCATTGCTCTGGTGATCACCATGTCCCTAAACTCGAATTGACCCGAACACCTCCAACGGTGGTGCTACCTACCTCTCAATGGTGGGATGGCACTACTTTAAAGGACTCTTACACAGACGAATTCCTTAGGGTAGGTAGGTTCTCAAGGATACTTGCTCTAATCTCAAAACAAACTCAAAAAGACTTTTCACACTGACACATTTTCAAAAGCTTTCAAAACAAACTTTTCAAACACTCTGACGTACGAGTCGATCTGAAATTTTTCAAAGAAACTTTTTAAACCCACATTGAAAAGCAAACAAACAATTTTGAAAACACATTGAGCAAGTATCTAAGAGCCCATGGATAACCATGGATAGAAAGGGTGCTAATACCTTCCCTTTCTATAACCTACCTCCCGAACCGAGAGCAATCTCTTTAAAGGAATTTTTCTGTGCTTTTGTCCTTTCCATTTGGAGAAAATAAAAGACGGTGGCGACTCTTGCTTCCGCGACATTTCGCGAACCAGCGTTAAACAGTCAGTTCCAGATCCACCGATCACAGAACTGGCGACTCTGCTGGGGAAATTTAAAGTGAGGTGTACCTTAGGGCTAGCTTATAACTATGTTTTCAATTGCTTTCCTTGTGTGCTTTAAATTGTGGGTTGCTTGGGAGTTCTATAGATCCTAAACCCGGATCTGGGGGATACCTTTCTTAGAAAGTAGCAACAAGGCTGTGAGGGAACTGTGCGGGGTATACCGACACGGTTGAAACAGTCTGCTACGTTGATGTGGCACTTTGGTGTGTACCGGTAACCCTTGAGTTCAGTCAAGGAGAGTACGGGGCCTCCGCGTGGTGTCGTGAAGCATCAACAGACCTTAGGAACCTTAATTGAACTATCTTGGCCTCTTTAGGGTAGTGAGATAACTGACTTTGGTGCAGTCCGAGGTTGGTTGATACTCGATACTACGCTCAATTGAGGGTTGCTTTCCTGGAATATTTCGGTCGCCAGTTCAGTGGCTAAATCGAAACGATGAACAATGAAAGCAATCCCGTGATATTGAGAACCTTAGAACCCGGTTACTTTGATTAGGACAGGTATGAACCCACCAACTCAAGAGGGTACTACCCAGACCCCATGCTGGCCTTAAACCTTAAGGGCTTGTCTTGTGTGCCTTGTTTGCCCTACATGTTTGTCTTTGTAAATATCTGTGGTGTGTTTAATCATAGCATCATGACATCATCCAGCATCATATGCATTGACTAACCATTTCAGGGGTTCGAATTTTCATCTTTGTTCTTGTTTTGTAGGACATGGAAACTGCTCGTAGAAAGACAATTCAGGTCAATCTTGTAAGGATCCCTCCTCAGCTTAAGGAGCTTATATCCAGGATTCCCGAGAACTCTTCATTCAGTGACAGGCATGGAAGCCTCATCAGCTTGGTCAACGCCAACATTGAGGAAGATATGATAAAGGTCTTGTTCCAGTTCTTTGATCCTCTGCATCACTGTTTTACCTTCTTGGACTATCAGTTGGTACCTACATTAGAGGAGTTCTCCCGGCTCCTGAAGATCCCTATCCTTGATCAGCTACCTTTCAACGGTACAGAAAGGGAACCTAAGCTTGAAGAGATTGCTAAAGCCTTGCACCTACAGTCATCTGACCTCAAGGGACATTGGGAAGTCAGAAGTGGTATCAAAGGGTTCTTAGCTAAGTTTCTGTTTGAAAAGGCCCTTGAATGTTGGAACTCCCTTGATTTGCAAGCTTTTGAAGAGGTTGTGGCCCTCCTTGTTTATGGTTTGGTATTGTTCCCTAACCCAGATCAGCTCATTGATATCAGTGCCGTTCAGATCTTTATGGCCAGGAATCCCATACCTACATTGCTGGGGGACATCCTTCACTCATGTTACACTCGAACCATGAGAAAAAGAGGTGTCCTTATGTGTTGCACTCCTCTCCTGGGAAGGTGGTTTATTTCGCACCTTCCACAATCAGTCTTGAAGAATGAGCGGGGTCTGAGATGGTCACAACGGTTGATGACTCTTACACATGCAGATATACACTGGTGTCCTAGATCCAGAGGAGATGTCACTATCATTGATCGTTGTGGGGAGTACCCTAATGTTCCTTTACTTGGAATCAGAGGAGGTATTACTTATAGCCCATGCCTGGCTTGGAGACAGTTTGGTTATGCTCGGAGGGACGGTCCTCATGACATGCTAATTCCTGACATAGTTTTTGACTTCGACAATGATACTCAAGGACTTCGTCAGAGATTTATCAGAGCCTGGAGGATGCCCAGTAGGATAGACAGCAAGACACTGGGGCACAGGAACTCCATCCCTTTGGAGCCTTATCTCAGGTGGGTACGCGCCCGCTCTCAGAAGTTAGTGATGCCTTATCCTCACATGCTTCCAGTAATCAAAGAACCTGTCTTGGAAGGGGAAGTGTCTCATGTTATTCAGCACCCTGATATGCCCACATCCTGGGAAGAGATGCAGAAGAGCTGGATCCAGCTTAAGGAGGAAAGGAATTCTCTCGAGACTAGTCTGCATGCAAGTGAAAAGAAAGTCTTGGAGCTCACACGTCTGTTGCATGAGGAGAGGAATCTCAACACCTACATAGCTCCGAAGAGGATGCGCAGTGTATTTTGGGATTGACTTGATTTTTTGTATTCTGTTGCCCATGAGGCCTTGATGTATTAAACAATGATTTCTTTAATGATAACGTGTGTTCTTTTCTTGTCTACAACGAATTTGAACTTTCGAACCCTTGAATGCATTGCATACGCATTTCATACATCATGTGCATAGCAGGTTTTTCCCTTTTCAGGTTGCTTACAGTTCTTCGCTGTTTATTTCAGCATCATGAATCCCGGATCTGAATCAACCGAGACATCAATCAAGGCTCTCCAGGCGCAGAATGCGCAGTTTCAAGAGTTAATCATGGGTCTAGCTAAAGGCCAAGAAGAACTGAAGACCATGCTCCTGAAGAAGGAGAAGAAGAAGAAAAGAAGAACTGTTCTATTCAACTCGGGCCGAAGGTTGGGTAATACTCTGCACCAGGAAGAGGCTGTTTCTTCTGTTGGCAAGAGTCCTTCTCAGGCAGAAGTAAAGCTTCCTACTCCAGAAGTCTCCGACAACGAGACGGATTTCGATGAAGAGCAGTACCCTCCTGAAGACAACAGGTACAAACAACTGGAAGACAGGTTGAAGGCTATGGAGGTGCAACAGGCACCTGGGCTGGATTTCGGAGATCTGGGTTTGTCGACTGGTGTAATTATTCCACATAAATTCAAAGCACCCACCTTCTCCAAGTATGATGGGGCATCCTGTCCCAAGCTGCATTTGAGGTCCTATGTTCGGAAGATTCAGCCGTACTCTGCGGACAAGAATCTATGGATCCACTTCTTCCAGGAGAGTCTTTCAGGGACTCATCTCGAATGGTTCTATCAGCTGGATGGGACCAAAGTTCGTAACTGGGAGGAGCTGGCTACTGCTTTCTACAAGCAGTATCAGTATAATGCCGACCTTGCCCCCACACGTACCCAACTCCAGGGTATGTCGTTAGGTGCAAGTGAAGGTTTTAAAGAGTACGCGCAGAAGTGGAGAGACCTGGCTGGCAGGGTGCAGCCACCACTGACTGATCGGGAGTTGGTTGACATGTTCTTGGGGACCCTATCTGGGCCATTCTTTAACCATCTCATTGGGAATTCTTCTGCTGGTTTCACTGATTTAATCTTGACTGGAGAGAGAATCGAAGCTGGGCTGAAATCTGGGAAGATTGCAAAGGGGGCATCATCCTCTAGTTCAGAAAAGAAGCCGTTTAAAAAGGAGTCTAGTGCCGTGTATGGTTCTAGGAAATCAGAAAGACCTGATCACCGCCAATCTGTCAGCGCGGTAATGATCGCTAAGCCTGCTGCCGCTCCCCGGCCAAACAATCCTCAAAGGGCTGATAGACCCCGGAGAGAGTTTACCCGGTTAAGCATGACCCTATCGCAAATCCTGCCACAGTTGCTATCCACCAATTTGGTGACTGTCAAGGAGGCGCCAAAGTTCTCAAACACTACCTCTCCTAAGTACAACCCGAATGCCCGTTGTGCTTACCATTCAGACAGCCCGGGGCATGCCACTGATGACTGTTGGGCGTTAAAGAATAAGGTGCAAGACCTTATCGATGCTAAAGAGATACAATTCGAAGCGCCTACAAAACCGAATGTAGTTACTGCCCCTATGCCTCAGCACGGGGTAAATGCTATTGATGAAGATGTTTATGCTGTTTCTGTGGATGATCTAGCCACTCCTTTAAAGATCATTAAGAAGAACCTACTGCAGGCCGGTTTATTTCCGGGTTGTAGTGAGGGTTGCCTGTTCTGTGTTGTGTCCCCATCCGGTTGTCCCTTGCTAAAATTAGGCATCCAAAGCTTAATGGATAGCAAGGAGATTCTATTCAAGAAGTCTGCTGTTCGTATGGTTCCAATGGAAGAAGTCTCTGTGGTGACTATCTTCAACAATCCGATCCCGGCTCTCCAGAAGAAGCCCGTTCAAATTCTGACCGTTGCACCTGTTACTATCACTGTTCCTGGGCCCCTGCCCTATGTATCCAACAAAGCTGTCCCTTGGCACTATGGGGCAGATGTATATATAAATGGAGTTAAACAAGAGCTCAACGCTGGCGCCAGCATCTGTGACATCACTGGCCCGGCCAAAGTTACCCGCAGTGGCAGGCTCTTCTCGCCTGACATTGCGCCACCTGCTGCTAGAAGACCGCTCCTGATAATTCCTGCAAGTACACCTACTCCCGTTGCTGATCAAGTTGTTGTTCCTGCTGCTGATCCAGTTGTTTCTCCTGCTGCCGAGTCATCCAATGCTCGGGGCAAGGGAATTGAAACCGAGCCTGCCCAGATGGAGACACCCATACCCATAGCTGCTGAGGCTTCCCCACAAGAGATGGAGGAGATTTTGAAGATTATAAAGAAGAGCGATTTTAATGTCGTGGAACAGTTAGGGCATACGCCCTCCAAGATATCCATGCTCTCTTTACTGCTGTGCTCTGAGGCCCATGCAAAGGCCCTCATCTCATTCCTCAAGAAGGCCCATGTGCCACATGAAACCTCTGCAGTCCAGTTCACTGATTGCGTGGCAAGTCTGACGGCAGATAATGGCTTGGGCTTCTCAGATGCTGATTTGACCTCAAAAGGGAAAGATCATAATGATGCTCTGCATGTCTCAATCGAATGCAGGGGCACCACCTTGGCACATGTGTTGGTTGATACTGGGTCATCTTTGAATGTGCTACCCAAGAAGGCTCTGGATCGTCTAGATTGTGAAGGACTGGATTTGAAGCCCAGCAACATCATTGTCAGGGCCTTTGACGGTTCGAAGAGAATGGTCCACGGGGAAGTTGACATTCCAATTCGTGTGGGTTCTCAGGTGTTCGACTCCACTTTTTTATGTGATGGATATCCGTCCATCTTACTCTTGTCTGCTGGGTCGACCCTGGATTCATAAGGCTGGGGCAGTGACCTCTACCTTGCATCAAAAGCTGAAGTACCCCGTCAGAGGGAAGATTGTCACCGTGCAAGGTGAGGAAGAATACATGGTGAGCCACCTAAACTCGTTCAGATACATTGAGATGGATGGGGAGTTCATTGAGACCCCCTTTCAGCATTTCGAGGAGGTGTTTCCAATTGCGGCAGAAACAACAGAAGCAAGTGGTCCTTTGAAGATGGCCTCTCTAAAGGATGCCAGGGCTGTAGTGCAGAAGGGTGAAGGTGCCAACTGGGGCAGACTTCCAGACTTTACCCAGAAGACTGATAAACTTGGGCTGGGTTTCACCTCAGAAGGGCAGAGAGCTATGAGGAAAGAGAAGATCGGAAGGCCTCCGGTATTTATTAAAGGTTCAGAAGCGAATGCTGTCGGGGAGGACCTTGAAGTGGACGAAGCCGAATTCAACAGCTGGATTTATCCGACAGCCGAAGAAGGATTGAACAATTGGAGTGCAAAGGATCATACCCCTGTTACCTTTGTGACACAGTAATGAATTCCCATGTTTTGTTATTTTGTAATAGACAATGATAAACTCTATGGCCCGGTGTCTTACCCGAGGCACCGTGGTTCTATTTGTGAGGGCATATGAACTGTCATTTTATACATCATGAATGAAAATCTTGGACTATTTTCGCATTACAAATATTGTGTTCCTTTTTTTATCTTTCATTTCCTTTACATAATTTTCAAAAACAGCTGTATTTACACACACACTCACTCATACAGGTTCCAATCCACTCTGGATCTCACTGATAACAGCTCTGCTAATGCCAATTATGACTTCGAAAATCCGATCAACTTAGCCGAAGACGAAGGTGAAGATGATTGCGAAGTGCCTGGCGAGCTTGCTAGACTGTTGCTTCAGGAAGAGAGGGCAATTCAACCCCATGAAGAGCCAGTGGAAACCATAAACTTGGGTACTGAGGCAGATAGAAAAGAGGTAAAGATTGGTGCCAACCTAGAGCTCAGCGTGAAGCAACGGTTAACCAAGATGTTACATGACTATATGGAGATCTTTGCCTGGTCCTACGAAGACATGCCAGGGTTGGATACCGATATTGTTGTCCATCATTTGCCGACTAGGGAAGACTGCCCTCCAGTTAAACAAAAGGTCCGTCGGATGCGTCCAGAGATGTCTGAGAAGATTAAAGCCGAGGTCATGAAACAGTTTGATGCCGGGTTCCTTGCAGTGACTTCTTACCCTCAGTGGGTTGCTAATGTGGTGCCGGTACCTAAAAAGGACGGCAAGGTCAGAATGTGTGTCGATTACAGGGATCTGAACAGGGCCAGCCCCAAGGATGACTTCCCCTTACCTCACATTGATGTCCTCGTTGATAATACGGCTCAACACAAAGTATTCTCTTTCATGGATGGCTTTTCAGGCTACAATCAGATCAAGATGGCACCTGAAGACATGGAAAAGACTACATTCGTTACTCAGTGGGGCACCTTCTGTTACAAGGTCATGCCGTTCGGATTAAAGAATGCTGGGGCAACCTACCAACGTGCCATGGTTGCCTTATTTCATGATATGATCCATCATGAGATCGAAGTGTATGTGGACGACATGATCGCTAGGTCCCAGACTGAGGAAGAGCATCTAGATCATCTATAGAAGTTGTTCGATCGGTTGAAACTGTACAAGCTGAGATTGAATCCGAACAAGTGCACCTTCGGGGTAAGATCTGGGAAGTTGCTAGGCTTCGTGGTCAGTGATAAAGGTATTCAAGTGGACCCTGCTAAGGTCAAAGCTATTCAAGAGATGCCAGTCCCTAAGACAGAGAAGGAAGTCAGAGGCTTTTTAGGACGCCTGAATTACATCGCTCGATTCATATCTCATTTGACTGCTACCTGTGAGCCAATCTTCAAGCTGCTGAAGAAAGATCAGGTAGTACGTTGGAACGATGAATGTCAGGCTGCCTTCGACAGAATTAAAGAGTATCTCCAAGAACCACCTATCCTTATGCCACCGGTTGAAGGGAGACCTCTGATACTATATCTGACAGTGCTAGACAATTCAATGGGGTGTGTGCTGGGGCAGCATGACGAGTCTGGCCGAAAAGAGCATGCCATTTATTACCTTAGCAAAAAGTTTACCGACTGTGAGACCCGATACTCACTGCTTGAGAAAACTTGCTGCGCTTTGGTATGGGCTGCTCGCCGGCTAAGACAGTATATGCTGACTCACACTACCTTGTTGATCTCAAAAATGGATCCGATAAAATACATATTCGAAAAGCCTGCTCTGTCTGGGAGAATTGCAAGATGGCAAATGATCTTGACGGAATACGACATTCAGTACACAACCCAGAAAGCCATCAAAGGGAGTGTATTGGCAGACCACTTAGCTCATCAAGCTGTAGATGACTACCAATCAATGAACTTCGAGTTTCCAGACGAAAGCATCATGATTGTAACTGATTGTGAAGTACCTGGACCGGATGAAGGACCTGAACCAGGATCCCGATGGTCTATGCACTTTGACGGAGCCTCCAATGCTTTGGGAAATGGTATCGGCGCCATCATCATATCCCCTCAAGGTACTCATACTCCACTCACTGCCCGGCTGTGTTTCAACTGTACCAACAACATGGCGGAGTATGAGGCGTGTATCATGGGTCTTCAAGCTGCGATCGACCTAAGGATCAAATTTCTAAGTGTCTTCGGAGATTCTGCTCTTGTGATCAATCAGATCAACGGAGAGTGGGATACGAAACATCCAAACTTGATCCCTTACAGAGAATGTGTGTTGACCCTGATTCCCCACTTCACAGAGATAACCTTTGAGCACTTTCCGAGAGAAGAGAATCAGTTAGCGGACGCGTTAGCTACAATGTCTTCAATGTTCAAGGTCAAATGGGATAATGAAGCTCCCCGGATCATCATTTGGAAACTGGACGAACCGGCATACTGTTGTGATCTCGAAACTGAATTGGTGACTGAGAAGCCTTGGTACCATGAAGTGAAGAGATATCTGGAAGCTCAGGAATACCCTGAAGGTGCCTCTATCAATGACAAGAAATTCCTGAGGAGGTTCGCAGCAAAGTTCTTCCTTAGCAACGGCATCCTGTACAAGAGAAACCATGATTCAACCTTACTGCGTTGTGTGGACAAGACTGAAGCAGAAAGAATCATGGAAGAGCTACATGAAGGGACCTTTGGTACATATTCCAGTGGACATACTATGGCTAAAAAGATCCTACGGGCAGGATACTATTGGTCCACCATGGAAGCTGATTGCTACCAACACTCCAGGACATGCCACAAGTGCCAGATCTATGCAGACAAGGTGCATGTTCCTCCGGTTCCCCTGAATGTTCTGACTGCGCCTTGGCCGTTTGCAATGTGGGGTATAGACATGATCGGCGAGATAAAACCTACGGCATCCAATGGACATCGCTTCATCCTAGTGGCGATCGATTATTTTACAAAGTGGGTTGAGGCAGCATCCTATGCTACAGTAACCAAGACTGTTGTGGCACGGTTTATTCGGCACAATCTGATCTGTCGGTACGGCGTCCCTGAGCGGATTATTACAGACAACGGTACCAATCTGAACAATAAGATGATTGCTGAGCTTTGCGAACAATTCAAGATACAGCACCACAATTCTTCTCCTTACAGACCGAAGATGAATGGGGCTGTAGAAGCAGCTAACAAGAACATCAAGAAGATCGTGCAAAAGATGACAGTAACGTATAAAGATTGGCACGAGATGTTACCGTTCGCTCTGCATGGGTACCGTACCTCAGCCAGGACATCAACCGGGGCAACTCCTTTCTCTCTGGTTTATGGTATGGAGGCAGTCTTGCCGATCGAAGTACAAATTCCCTCTCTCCGGATAATGAAGGATGCAAATCTGAACGAAGATGATTGGATCCAGACACGACTTGACCAACTCAATCTCATTGACGAAAAGAGACTTGCTGCTATCTGCCACGGTCAGACGTACCAGAAACGGATGATCAGGGCATTTAACAAAAAGGTCAGACCACAGGAATATCAAGTTGGGGATCTGGTTATCAAGAGAATCATACTTCCTCAGAGTGATCCAAGGGGCAAATGGACCCCTACATATGAAGGGCCATTTGTGGTTAAGCATGTGTTCTCAGGAGGAGCCATGATATTAACCAACATGGATGGTGACGATCTTCCTCACCCCGCCAATGCAGACATAGTTAAAAAATACTACGCATAAAAAAAGACCCGCTAGGCTGACATGCCTAGGCAAAAGTTAGGGCTTCCCGTCGAACCAAAAGGGTTCGGGCAAAATGTAGGGATGAAAATGAAAAATCTGTACACCCGGCAAGTCGAAAACCTGAAAAGGCGGCTTGGGCAAAAATGGGTATCCCGGTGGACTGAAAACCCGAAAGGGCAGTCCAGGCAAAAATTAGGGATAAAGCGTAAAACTATGTCTCATTGGATCACTTTGCATCCAGAATCTGGCATCTGCATCAAGCTCAAACGGCATCAATCAGTCAGCTTCACCTTCAACCAAGGTCATCAAGTGATGAGACGCTCGGAGTTATAAAGACAATAGCAGAGTTGAAACCCAGTGGATCATTCATCTTTCACACAGCTGTTTTACTTTTCTTTTGTGCAAAACTTGTATAAACTCTTTTGATCGGCGACGTACCTCTTACTAGGACGTCAGCCTCTTGTATACAAAACGCCTATTCAGGCCATTCAAAAATCAATAAAAATATATTTCCAGTTAAACGTGCCCAAGTGTTTTTCTTTTTCTGTTTTGTTTTGCGAAGAACGTCCAAGGTTCAATTTGTGATGTATGCATTGACAATAATTTGCTAACTCATAAATATTTGCATACGAAACAAAGGAATTAATTGCAGGTGACACTGGAAACAGGGGCAATAAAAGAGTTGTCTGAGCAGTCTAATTGTTCTATCCTCCAAGGTACCAAGGTAGGTTCAGCCAAAGAACATGACCGAGTATCTTAATTCCCCAGAGAGTAGTTCAGTAAGACAATACATGTCTCTCCAAGCAAAATTACAAATATCAAGGAAATTGAGTATCCTCCCGTAGATCGCAATACTTCCCCAGCAGCACGCTTTCTTAACAAGCATCCCCGGCAGTCTTGGTCTAAAGATTGTTCCCCGGCGGCATATCTCAATATTCAAAGGAATCACTTCCCCCAGCATATCAAAACTCCCCAGGAGAGTCCAATCCAGTTTCCCCAGGAAAGTTGGAATTCATATCCCCCCAAGCAGCAAGCTTATCCCCAGTAGATTCTGGAAGCTTATCCCCTCTCAGAGCACGAACGCGTCGTCCCGGCTTGATTTAAAGAGTTATTTCCGTAACAGGATATAACTGGGTTATCCTCAGCCAAAAGCCACGGAAAGAGCGTCCTCGGCAAAGTATCTTCCTACCCCCAGCGAAGTCTATCAACACTCCCGACAACAAGGATATCCCCAGCGGAGTTATCTTCATCAACTCAGCAAAGCATCGCTATCCCCACAGAGTAGCACTCCCCAGCATGATTGCTAGAGCATCTTTTCTCCCGCAGAATTATTTCATTCGCCAAGTTTATTCCTCAACGGAGTTATCTTCTCCTACCGGTATTCTTGCAACAGTCATCCACAGCAGAAGCAAAATCTCTTCCTCAACATCAGCTCAGGATATGACTTCCCGGCACCCGTCAAGGATTTATTTTCCTAGACGAAAACATACATGAATCATCACATACATCATTATAGCATGCATGTACACATCATATCATATAAATCGTATCCATGTTTGCTTGATCCATATCATGCATCGCATATAACTGACCTCTACCTTTCAGGAAGGGTGCAGTTGAAATTCTCAAACATATTTCAAAGACTTCTCTAGTCCAGTTAAATCGACTCCAAACAGATTTTTCTGATAAAGACTCGGTAGAAATGCTCTTATGGTCCCCTCTCCAACGGCGTGTGAGGTGGTAATTCCTTCTTCAGATGTTTCCCTCTCCGGCATGAGCGTGAGGTGATATTCTCTTATGGTCCCCTCTCCAACGGCGTGTGAGGTGGTAATTCCTTCTTCAGATGTTTCCCTCTCCGGCATGAGCGTGAGGTGATATTCTCTTATGGTCCCCTCTCCAACGGCGTGTGAGGTGGTAATTCCTTCTTCAGATGTTTCCCTCTCCGGCATGAGCGTGAGGTGATATTCTCTTATGGTCCCCTCTCCAACGGCGTGTGAGGTGGTAATTCCTTTTTCAGATGTTTCCCTCTCCGGCATGAGCGTGAGGTGATATTCTCTTATGGTCCCCTCTCCAACGGCGTGTGAGGTGGTAATTCCTTTTTCAGATGTTTCCCTCTCCGGCATGAGCGTGAGGTGATATTCTCTTATGGTCCCCTCTCCAACGGCGTGTGAGGTGGTAATTCCTTTTTCAGATGTTTCCCTCTCCGGCATGAGCGTGAGGTGATATTCTCTTATGGTCCCCTCTCCAACGGCGTGTGAGGTGGTAATTCCTTTTTCAGATGTTTCCCTCTCCGGCATGAGCGTGAGGTGATATTCTCTTATGGTCCCCTCTCCAACGGCGTGTGAGGTGGTAATTCCTTCTTCAGATGTTTCCCTCTCCGGCATGAGCGTGAGGTGATATTTCCTTCCAGATTATAATTTCCTATAGTTCCCTCTCCAACGATGAGTGAGGTGACTCCCTTTGAGATTATAATGTCCTTTGGTTCTCTTCCTGACACTACGAAGATGGTAATTCTCACCAAGATTTTCTCAACGAGCGTTGTTGAGGTTGAAATCATTCAGGATTCTCTTACCATTCATGCTAAGGCAGTAACCATCCCTGGTTCATTCATCAGCGTTTGAAGCTCCAGACTCAGCTCCTGTAACCAATCAGGACATATCTATATCAAGCATCTAAAATCAGCTCCTGCGACGTGTCAGGTACTCATTTTTTCTGTTTTGCAGGTATGCAGGTTCTCGCTAAGGAATCTCCTACGCGATCAACGTCCAGATGGCATCTATAAGCCCATCATCCTATCCATCAACCTCTAAAATGGCATCTATAAGCCCATTCCCTCATCATCACTGCTACTATGTGAGCGCAAATTTTTGGGCACTTTAGTGTTCAATCATCTTCTACCCTCGGATTACGAAGGGCACGTCAGCCAATCTGCACCCTCAGGTCTAAGAAGATTGAACAGGGGCAACTGTTGTACCCCAAAATTTGCCCTCCCATATTCATCAAAGATTTGTCAAGTCAAGGTCACAAAATTCCCCCAGGGTTGTGCAGCTCAACTGTCTCTTATACAGTCAAAACTAGGGTTTGAGTTCTGGTCAAGCAAATGAACTTTTCAAAGGCCCAATCAAGTCTCATATGCTTAAAAAGATGGTCAAGTGTCTTCATGTCAAGTTTCAAGGCATTCAGCTCAAAATTGCACAGTCAAAACCCTAGATTGCACTACAGTCAACTGTAGGGGCAAAATGGTCATTTGGCAGTCAAAAGTTCAAATTTTTTGTCAACATATCATTTTGAAGCCACAAACATCATTTGATCAATGCTTGATCATGATTCTCAAAATTTGGCTCAGAAATCATCAAAGATGCAAAAGTTGCTATATTTGGACAGCTGAAAAAGTCAACTGAAATTGACCAGGGCATAACTTTCACATGGATTATCAAAAAAATTCCATCCAAAGCTCATTTTGAAGAGAAAGACATTTCCTACAATTCATCTTCATGTTCCAAGTCCAAGAAATGCTCTCACAAAAAGTTATCAATTTCAACATTATAGGTCATTTTCAAAAGTCAACAAAAAGTGACTTTAAGTCAAAGGCCATAACTTGAGATTGGTAAATCAAAATGACATGGGACCAAAGGCATTGGTTAAAGGACTCAAAGACCTTTCCAAAATGTCCAAGAACATGTGAAAAGCTTAAAAATTGACCAAGTTATGCCTTGTGGAAGTTGGGAAATTTTTAGGAATTTTGAAAAGTCAACATTGATGCAAAAGGCCTAAAAATGCAAATGGGCCCATTTTTCTTCCAAGTTTCTTCATGCCAAGCCTATGCACGACCATTAGGCCCAAAGGGAAGTATTTCCATATTTTTTAATTATTTATTTGAATTTATATTAATTTATATTCATTTAAATCATTTTAATTCATGAAAAATATAAGCCTAACCTAAAAAAATCTTTTTATGTATGATTTGGCCTCTACAATTCGTGCACATCTCAAATAGGCAAGCTTTGGTGCTAATTGATCAGATTTGGTACAAGATACATGAGAAAAAGATTGGAAAAGATTCTTAACAAATCAAATATTGAAATCCATTATGGCATGAGATTTTATTCAATCTTTTTAACCTAATTGCTTCCATACAAGTATGAGATCACAACCCTAATGCTCCTAGACTGGAAGCTGCGCCCAAGAACCCTTTTTGCATATTGAAATTTTTCATACAAAACTCAAATCGGAAATCAAAGTTTGAGGTCGTTCCAAGCTTCAATCTTCATCCCATTAGCATCCTGAGACATCCTTGGACACATTCCAATCAATAACAACGACTAAAACCTCAAGAATTGGTATCAAGAACCTGGACTGAACCACAAAAATTTTGAAATCGCATTGCATGATTCCATCATCTTTTAGCATTTTTCTTTGTTGATTCATGTTTATATTGATGTTTCTAAACTAACTGATACGTTTGATTGTGTTTTTGAGTCATATATACGAATCCACCATGTGCGTTTTCTAGGGTTACAGGTTGCTTGAATTGGGGATTTTGCATAGGGGAAAAATTAGGACTCGTGAGTATCATGGTTGAGTTGAGCAGGTTAAGACGAAGCAAACACATACCTCGCGAACAATTTATGAAGCTCATGGAGCTATTCGCTATTTTCTGATAGCCCCTCTAAAACCACGCTTCAAAAACCGTTCCCATTGAGTTTTGTTTTACAGGGTGAGGAAGACGAAGGCATCGTGTCCATCAACCATTGGATAGTTTGAATTTCGCGCGAATTTCCAAAGGCATTGGCGTTTTCTTTTTATATTATTTATTGTTTATTATTTGTTAATTGAAACGCGCTTGGCTCAGTGGCAACACGCTATGCTTGTAACCTTCAAGACCTGGGTTCAAGTCCCAGGTCTGGCAAAATCTCAACATTATTTTTCAATACGTTATTCCATGCTACGCTAATATCCAGGTATACCATAGTCCCTCCATCATCAACATGCCACGTCCGCTTGGAGGTCAATCTAAAGGTTGGAAGCTGAAGAACACCTACGCCTGGTCAAACGCATCATATGGGATCATGAAAAGTCAATAAATTCTGAATGCTTATTGGGCCAGATTACCAGGCCTTACCTCCTTATTTGGGGCAACACCCCACCATGGTTTGCCAATCTAATTTTATTTTTCCTTATATCTTTTTAATTTTTGACTTTAATTATCATGTTTATTTTAATTATTGTTTGTTTAAATTTTAATCAAAATATAAAAATATCATAAAGATCAAAAAATGCCAAAAAAATATAATATTTATTATAATTATTTTCATAAATAAATTAGAATGTAAATTATGTAGTGTAATTAGGTTTTAATTTTAATTCCTTTTTAATAAAAAAATCCAAAAATGTAGAATTTAGGTTTTAATTGTTAATTCTTGTTATTCCCCTTTTTTCCACAATAATAATTATTATTTATTTATTTATTTTCCTATTTAAATTGTACATAAATGAATTAGGTTTAACTTAGATTATATTTTAATTCCTTCATAATAAATAAAAAATATTAGAATTAGGGTTTGCTTCTTAATTTAATTTCGATTAACTTTTTTTCTTCTTATTAAATCTAAAAAACATAAAAATACCTAAAAACATTTTTCTTCTCAATTTTAATTTTAATTCCTCTTTATTTAATTAATTCATTAACTTTAACTATTGTTTGTAAAAGGGTCCAACGCCCTAGTTTTGTTTTAATTATTTTCTTTTGCGCATGTACTTTATCGCTTATTATAATTTTGTATCTCTCCCAAGGCCATGTACATTTATTTATCGCGCTTTTTATCGCTTTATTTATTTTTCGCTAAATCGGGTCCGGTTTAATTTTGGCGATGTGGACCCGCGCCTTTGTAATAATCTTAGATTTATTTTCCGCAAACTTTATATCTGTTAATATGCATGCAAGAATGAATGGCAAATTAAAATCAAGCGTAGAACACGACAAACATGACAAGACAAATAACTGAAACATGACACACAATTCGCACACACCACCCCTAGGGTACGCCTCACTGTTGCCTCGAAAGGTGATCGTCGAGTAGAGGATGTCTTAGTAAGTCCTCATGATCCGGGAACCTGGCATGAGGGTAGCTTCTAAGGTGTCTTCCCATTGCTCTGGTGATCACCATGTCCCTAAACTCGAATTGACCCGAACACCTCCAACGGTGGTGCTACCTACCTCTCAATGGTGGGATGGCACTACTTTAAAGGACTCTTACACAGACGAATTCCTTAGGGTAGGTAGGTTCTCAAGGATACTTGCTCTAATCTCAAAACAAACTCAAAAAGACTTTTCACACTGACACATTTTCAAAAGCTTTCAAAACAAACTTTTCAAACACTCTGACGTACGAGTCGATCTGAAATTTTTCAAAGAAACTTTTTAAACCCACATTGAAAAGCAAACAAACAATTTTGAAAACACATTGAGCAAGTATCTAAGAGCCCATGGATAACCATGGATAGAAAGGGTGCTAATACCTTCCCTTTCTATAACCTACCTCCCGAACCGAGAGCAATCTCTTTAAAGGAATTTTTCTGTGCTTTTGTCCTTTCCATTTGGAGAAAATAAAAGACGGTGGCGACTCTTGCTTCCGCGACATTTCGCGAACCAGCGTTAAACAGTCAGTTCCAGATCCACCGATCACAACCGGTTAATAATAGGAAATCAAAAAGCCTCTTCTGGTTAGATTGTTTCCCCAGTGAAGTCACCATCACAAGACCTCTTCTGGTTAGATTTATTTCTCCCAGTTAAAGACAGGCAAAATACATCTACAGTTTCAATATAAATCGACCAAGGATTTATTCTGACACTTCTTCCAGTTTCTACCAACAGTCACTCTAGATGGCATCTATAAGCCCATCTCCGACAAAATCTTCATCATTTCTCTAAATGGAATATTTAATCCCATTCCAGCGATAATCAACTAACACATCATCTAATGCAAATTTCTGGGCACTCTAGTGTTCAATCATCTTTCACCTTTAAGTCACAAATGACGGACCAACCAGTCTAACTCTTCAGGTTTAAGAAGATTGAACAGGGGAAATTGTTGTACCCCAAAATTTCCCCCCATTTTCCAAGAAATTCCTCACAAAGAATCTCCAGTGCTCAAGGATTCTCAAGAATTGATCAAACAAAGTCACCTCCGAAACACTGAGACCATAAATTAGGGTTTTGACTAAGAACGATTGATCATTGACTTTTTAACCTAATACATGATCTAATGGCTTAAAGTACAATCTCAAGGATTCAAATAAAACATGTTGACCTAATTTCATGGCTCAAAATAGTTCTCAAGATCAGTGAATTGATAGATGAAATTTGGTCAACTGATGAAAAAGTCAACTGTACACTGAAAAGTCAAACTTTGACTTTTTGGTCAACATTAAGTTTCAAAGATTAAAATTCATCAAGACATTCAAAAACATGAAACTTGATCATCAAGAAATCAAGAAACTCAAAAGTCATTTTGAAAAGTCAAACTTTGCAAGACTTAGAAATTTTTCTAAGTGTTTTTATACATGTTAATTTCATTACTTCATGACATTTTTTCACCAAGATGCAAGATGATTCAAAGGAAAGTTTCAACATGAAAGTTATAGATCTTGATGAATTCTACAACTTCGTATTAGAGGGTTGATGTTCAAAAATGCTTAGATTTGAAGATATAAGCCCATGAAGTCATGACATTTTCATCTACCACTTAAGAGTGATTTTCGACAAATTTTGGTCAGGATTTTATCCCAACTTCTCGGAATTTTTTCACATAGTTATAAGATGATTTTGTCAAAATAGCCAACATAAAAGTTATAGAGGATGTTTTAAGCTTTCCAAAATATCCAAGAGCATGAATTTATCATACTTGAGCTAGGAGATTCAAGGGCTTGAAGTTGGGCATCCATTCTTGAATTGCAAGTCATTTTATTGAAGAACATATAACAAAATCCTTATGCCATGCTGCATAATCTTACTTTGCAGGCCTTTTGACTTGCAAAACTATCCATAATCAGATGTTTACACAATTGATTGAACCATTATCCAAGTGATTCAAGTATTATCCATTGCATCATTCCATTTATGGCACAAAGGTACCATTGCCATTCACATAAAGCATGCTTTATACAAAGTCAGCTCTTCTTGAGCCTCTCAATTGTTTTTTCTGCACACATAATATCAAATCAAGAAGCAAAATGCCTAAAAGCTCCTAGCCAATTCAGATCCCTTTTGTACCATGCATTGTGACATCAAATTTCATATAACTTGGTTGTTTCATCTCAACCAAACCAAAATTTTGACAACTTGTGAAACAAACTCTCTCATCCTCTCAAACCTTCTCTATAAATAGAGAGGTCATTTGCAAGCTAAAGGGGCCAGAAGTTTTTGTTGTGTAGACAAACCCTCAAAATCTCATACTCTCAAAAAGCCATAATTGTCCATAAAACCTCCACTCTTGAGCTTTGAAGTCCAAATCTTTGAACCTCTCACACCTTGCAAGTTCTGTCCAAACAAACCATCCAAAAACTCCACATACATCATATAGAAGTTGTTCAAACTCAAGAACAACTTTTGTAACATCACTATTTTCCAAACTCAAAAACAACCACCTCTAACTTGACTTCTCCAAGACAATACAACAACTCAAACTCAAAGCACAAATTTCAGTTTCAAGGTAAGTTTTCTTAACTTTAGACTCTTCATACAAGCATCATTAGTGGTTCATTTGTGAAGATAAAATGTTAATATTATTTCCCTTGAAGCTAACCATATGCTTACTTTTCATTTTCACTGACCACGTGTTGAGAACTGACTCATATATGCAGCAGAACAATGTTAGAGGCAAAAAACAGCAGTATGAGACGATATGAAACACTATGAGTCGACACATATTATGTCCAAAACAGGTTATGAGCCGATGTAAACCATTATGCGTCGATACAAACTGCTGTATGGTCAATACGAAATGCGAATGCGTCGACTCATACTGAGTTAATTTTCATTTTCCAGGAGCAAGAAATGATATGTGTCGATGCATAAGTGTATGTATCGATACGAAACAGATATGAGCCGATACGAAACAGATATGAGCCAATACAAAACAGATATGAGTCAATACAAAATAAATATGAGCCAATACGAAACAGATATGAGTCAATGCATAAATATTTTCATATCAATGCATAAGCTCATGTGTCAATACATAAATTTTTTTTTAAAATAAATTTTTTTTTACATTATCTTTACATATTTGTAATGTTATTTATTATTCAATATGGTTGTAATAGTAATTAGGATTTATTTTCTTTCATTCCCCATTTGTAAATTTGTATCCCCATCCCCTAAATGATGTGATAGTGTAGGACTTTAAATTTCCGCAATTTATCGCTTTAAATATAATTGCTAGTAATTAGGGTTTGTATGGCAAGACTTAAAATCAACAACTAGATAACCCTAATTCAAGACAAAAATACATGAAAACAAAACACTTTGCATACTCGCACCTCTAGGGTAACCCACACTTGTTGCCTCGGATAAAAATAGTCATGTTCCTTGAACGTGGGATGCTTTAGCAAAGACCCTCAAATACAAGATCATAGTCCCTCGATGACCCTTCGATGTTTCCTTCATAAACAATCTTAGTCCCTTACGAAAAATTGCTAAGGTATCCTACAACGTTGTCTTCTATGACTATATGATGACCCACGCCCGTCCCTTCACATCCAATGATAGAGCTTTTAACCAATCAATGGTAAGATAGCAACATCTAAAGGAGGAGGAAAAGAACTAAGACTTTTTTAGTAGGTAGAACACTCTTAGTTGCTTGCTCACAACATTTCAAAACATATTTCAAAAACACCAACACTTTTCCATGAAATATTTTCAAAAGTCAACACTTTGTATGCATTCTTATAGAGACGAAAATCATTACAAAGTTCGCCTAAAATAAGGCAATTTTCAAAAATACTGTCAAACAAACACAAACATATTTCAAACAAAGCATTTCAAAGTGATATAGAAACTAAGAGCCCGTAGATAACTTCCGATGAAAAGGGTGCTAACACCTTTCCTTTTCATAACCTACATGTAGCGGTAGAAATGTTTAAGAGTAAGCCATTGGATTGACTTGACTCGTACATATCAAAATAAAAATCTCCACCGTGTTTTATTGTTTCCAAAGGAATGGGAAAAGAGCGAATAATCCAAAAAGAGGGGGAAAGATTCAAGGTAAGGGGGTTGGTTATGCAAAGGGAAGGTATTATCATTCTAAACATCTACGGTACTCTGCAAGAACCTCTTTGTAAAATCTGTATATTTTGGCTATAAAATATTGTATAAAAATAGATGGTGGAGGTGAGAAAAGAAATATTTTTTCTGATTTTTGCACCCTCCGCGGTTGCGAACCTTTAGTGCCTACGTACCACCTTTCATGCAATAGGGGATCAGGGTACACGCAGTTCCTCTTTAAAAAATTTTAAAACACAAGTGTGTTAGTTAATTTTATGAGATAAGACACAATCATCATTGTCCGTGTGGAAAACATACTTACTACCCACAATAATGAGAAAGGAAAATTTGCATCATCTCAAAGTGGAAGATATGACTTGGATTTTAAAATCAACAATGCCTTACTTAACACCCAAGTGGAAAATATCTCTCTTCACTATATATTATAGAAGTATAGTTGTTTGTATCACTACAAGGATTGACAAGAGTATAATATTTTAAGAAAATTTAAAGATAAGAGCCAAAATGGCAAAATGGTTTGAATGAGATTGATTGACTTTTAGTCTTCTCACAAAAATGTCAAAGTATTATTAAGTTGATTAAAGTTTATTTATGAAAACATTTTGAAAATGCATGGACCTAAGTCCAAGTTTATTATGAAAGTGGTTCAAGTTTAGAAACAAGAAGAGTTTTCAAAAGGAGAGAGAAGATTTTTGAAATTAAAGAAGATGGGAGGAGATGAAGGGACTATCCTAAAGCATAAGGTAAAAGCTAAGAAGAAGAACCATCTAACCAACAAGAAGCCAATACTTGACATTATGAGTCAAGATATAATTCCAATTCCTTGGATTTAAACCAAGCAAGCAAATATACTAGACCTCTTGAGAGAATCAAACTTCAAATGTATTAGGTCTTCAAAAAACATTGGGCAGAGTAACGACTATATATGGGTGCATTCCAGATTACAAACAAAGTGTGTAATCACAATAACCTGCACACAAAACAAACAAACAACTCAATATCTTGAGGTAAACCTCAAGAGCTCCAGAAAAAAATATCAATTAAGGTCACAAGGTCTCCAACATAGGCCAATGTCTCTAATCCTAAGTCCAAGAAGTCCAATACTCTATAATGCCAAGGATAATAACCAAATAGTCTAAGTATCATTAATGTTTTTTATGGTTCATGTTGATTATTAAGTATCTTTAAAAAGAAAAGAAAAGCTCAAGTGAGCAAAATAAAAATGACATAAAAGTAAATGCTCGTGAGCAAAGATAAAAAATAGCATGAAATGTAAATGCTAAAGTAAATGGTACATAAAGTAAAGAGCATAAAATAAAATCATAAAATAAAGTCAATTGTTAGAAGTTAATAGTTAGTTGGATGACCATATTGAAACTTGCATTTGGAACTCATTAGAAGATTGGTAGAACCAAAGCCTCTCAACAACAAGTTGCATTTGCTTTTTGTCAAGTATATCATCCATTTAGGAAACCTCAAGGCAACATTTAATGATCAACGATGTTTAAGTGATCCGCGTTGACCAAAATTGATGAAGATCCATTGGAGGATTGGTAGAACCAAAGCCTCCTAACAATGAATCTCAAGGTTATTGGATCAAAGAGATCAAATTAACATAATTGGGCTTGCAAACATAGATTTGGGCCACGAATAATCATTTATTTGAATCGGGACAAAATTTAGCGCTATGTTAAACAATTGTAAGTGGACTTATATAGAAGTCACACCTATTTTGAGGCCGATCAGTAGCAATCTATGTACTTCATGTTTAGATAAATGATATAGAGATCATCATCCCATAACATGTAGCACAAAATAAAAAAGAAAGGGATAAGATGAATACGGAGGGGAATGATAAGCTAATTTGGATCACCACCTAAAATTTCTTTCATCTTTAAATTCAATCACTCATCTAGATGGATTAAAGCACTAAACATATCATTAATCCAAAGCACCAAAAATAAATTAAATAATTCACTCTTTGGTAGATTTGAATTGATGAACATTTATCCAACTTCATCTACACCCCAAAGTCCATTGAATTTAAAGAGAAATTGAACATTTAAAATTGCAATCCAAATCAACAATCAAAAGGAGTGAGTAGAAAAATAGTTATGGATCAAAACAACCCCAAAATAAGGCAGAAAAACATTTTTGTTATGTTGCAATCGATTGCATCAGTGCATTTTTTCAAAAAAATTTGAATTTTGCTCTGTGGCAATCAATTACGCTGTTACAACAATAAATTACACTCTATAAAAATCAGAAAAACAACATTTCAAAATGCCAAATTCTTGTTCAAACTTTCCATCAAGCATCTTATGATCATGGATTCAATTGAGCACGAAAATTCCATCAAATTATGAGAAAATAACACCAATGGAATCATAAAATAATGCTCAATGAATCAAACCCAAAGATCAACAAGAGATCATATTGTGAAAGATGAAAAATCCAACTTACCAAAGGTAGATCTAGAGAATTATCAAAACCACTTTAAGAATTTGCTTCAATTCAACCCCAAGAATCAATTGCCCAAGCTTGGATGTAGAGAATTGATGAAGAAAATGTGTTTGGATGAAGGTTTAGCTCAAAGATTAGTAAGCTTCAATGAAAAGCTTACTAACTTTTTTAAAAAAAATGAAGCTTTGAGTGAATTTGGTAGATGGAAAGAATTGAGAGATTTTTTAGCAAGGTGAATTTGGCTATCAAAAGCTTGTGATTTGAATGAAATGAGAGCTCTATTTATAGAGTTTAGGCTTGGGATCGTGGTAATTGATTCTTGGAGCCAAAATTTGAATTAATGAATATCTTTCAAAAATTGGAGTCAAAATTTGAATTAATGTATATTTATTTCAAAAAACAAAAAATTGGCACCAAAATTTGAATTAATTATATATATTTCAAAAACTGAAAAATTGGCACCAAAATTTGAATTAATGATATATATTTCAAAAAATGAAAAATTGGTACCAAAATTTGAATTAATGATATATATTTCAAAAAATAAAAAATTGGCACCAAAATTTGAATTAATGATATATATTTCAAAAAATGAAAAATTGGCGCCAAAATTGACAGGGTTGAAATTGCTGATTATTTCAAATTTTCACTCTGCGCAATCGATTACGCTCCAGGCTCAATCGATTGTATCAGTGTATTTTTTTTAAAAAAGGACGCAAAATGCACTCTGTGCAATTGATTGCACTATAAGGGAAATCGATTGTACAGTGAGATAAGAAATGAATTTTTTTTTATAAATTATTTTTCTTTGCAAATAGAGATTTCATGAAAATAATACCGGAAAACCTTATTTGTCAGATGCTTTGACTCGGTACCTAGAAAACACAGATATGCAAAGACGACAAATATTTTTTGTATTTTGATTAGAAGTTAGTCAACAACACATATACCAAATATACCACCAAGGTGCTTGGAGATCTCTCAAGAACAAATTTAAAGATAGGAGATAGAAAAGAGGAAGAACCAACCCCAATGTGATCTTGTTATGATCGAGTTCATATGATATGATAGGAGAATCTTATGGACAAAAATTGGGGTACAGCACTAACCCGAACTCAAGAAAATTATCAAAATGTCTTTCTTGTTCTTTTCACCATTTCCTTTATTATATAAAAGAAAAGCCGGTGACGACTCTTGCTATCCTTAACAGTTGTGATAAAACGCAAAATACCAAAGTCAGTTCTCCCACCGTATTACAGTTGCATAAATTTTTTTATATTAATCTTTGTAATAAAAAATTCTATAATTTATATTTTGTTAAAAAATATTATTGTATTTTACTAAAAATAATATATACTAAGAAATTAATTGTCATATACAATATAAATTTTTTTACACTATCACTGTATCATAACCACTTATAAATATTACTTTATTAATAATTAAAATAAAAATAAAATCTAATTTAAAATCTAACGGTTATAATTTATTGATAGTGTAAGATTTCTTTATATTGTCAGTGCATTCCAATTAAATTCATATATTAATATAAATATAATTATTTATTAATATTTTTAATAAAACATATTTATAATAAAATATTAAAATCTAACTTAAAGATATTTTTATTTTTTTAAAAAACTAAACATACTTCTTTCTCTTCTATTTCTCCTCTTTTTCTTTTATACTAATCAATACCTTAAATATACTCTATCTCTCATTTATTTCTTTTTTCTTTCTCTTCTATTTCTCTTCTTTTTCTTTTATACTAATCAATACCTTAAATATATTCTATCTCTCATTCATTTCTTTTTTCTTATACCTATTCTCACCTCTTTCTCTTTTCCCAATTTCTTCTCACAACCAATCATATCCTAAATCATGCCAATTTTTAGACTTAACCTGATAAAATTTGATTAATACGGGCTAAAAAAACAGATTCTTACAAAAGAAGATTAGGTGGATCTCATATCACCAAATACTAATATATATTTACAAAAACATAAAAACTTTAGCATAATAATATTTTTAATTATAAGAAATTAAACTTTAGCATAATAGTATGTTCAATTATACGAACTTATAAACAGCATAGTTTTTTGTGCTGGCCAACAGATCCACGTAACTATATATATACACACCAAGTCAATTAAATTTTTAAGCAACGGCAAAAACTTCGAATGGTAAACATTACCATTTATCAAGAAATATGTCTATTTGGAAGAAATGTGTCTATTTGGAAGAAATAACCAAATGTAATTACACATAAGACATCAGAAAATTCTTGCACGTTTGGAATTAATTTGACTTTTTAAATAGTTTCACATTCAGATTCTCAATCTTGGTTGTCAGTTCTTCTCTCTTCTCTAATTTGCCTGCCGCCCTGCCCTGTTGAGCTTTACAAATATTTGTTGTTCATATCAAAAAAAGAAAACTCATTCAACATTTTTACCTTGCCTTGTCACCTACTCTCAACTCGAATAGAAAGTGTAGGATCCACCATGGTTAAAACAATAATAATGTGATGTAAAACATTAAGACAGGCTGTAATAATGCATTTGAAAAATTAAGAAATCTTATAATTCATGCTTGGGTAACACACTATAAAGAGAGCTGATACAAGCCTAAGCAATCACAGTAACTAGCCAACAGTTTTCCAAGAAACTAAGTACAGCAATACTCACTTAAGTGAAGATGGGAACCTCAGTTGGGTTGAGGCATTGGCCTCAACTTATCTATGCAATTGCATTTTTCTTAATTGCAAGAAATGTTGCCGCTGATTATGATAAGCCTTACTATGAAGGCCATCCAAACAATTACTATCCCCTTCCAACAGCACCAAGTCATGAAGAACAACCACCATATCATTTTAAACCACCACCGTATGTCTATAAGAGTCCACCACCTCCCTCTTCATCGCCACCACCTCCTCCATATGTCTACAAATCTCCTCCTCCACCATCTCCCTCACCACCTCCGCCATACGTTTATAAGTCACCACCACCTCCATCCCCTTCACCTCCTCCTCCATATGTCTATGAGTTCCCACCACCTCCATATGTTTATAAGTCCCCACCCCCACCATCACCTTCACCGCCACCTCCATACATTTATAAGTCTCCTCCCCCACCATCTCCTTCACCACCTCCTCCATACATCTACAAGTCACCCCCACCACCATCCCATTCACCACCCCCTCCATATGTGTACAAGTCCCCACCCCCACCATCTCCCTCCCCATTACCCCCGTATGTTTACAAGTCTCCTCCTCCACCGTCCCCTTCTCCTCCTCCATACTATTATAAGTCCCCTCCCCCATATGCTTACAAATCTCCACCCCCTCCATCTCCTTCACCTCTTCCACCCTATATCTATAAGTCACCACCACCTCCTTCACCCTCACCACCTCCTCCATACTACTACAAATCTCCACCTCCACCATCTTCATCACCTCCTCCATACCATCACTACCTCTATAACTCGCCACCACCTCCCATGTATTAAGCTCTTGACTGAAGCTAGTTGAATTGTTTTCAATTAATGATGTTAAACATTGTTGTGATGAATCTACATTTAAGCTTTTATTAATAAACAGTCTACATTCTTCGTTGAACTAAGAGCCTTATTTTAGTTCTAATGCAATTGGGTACGTACATTTTTAATTCATAAGTTAATATTCATCTATTTCCTTTAGTTGTTTTTGATATTTTTACCTATTTTTTATTTACTCTCACCTTCATATCACCAACATTCGACACAGAAAAGTATTTACCCATAAACATATACTAGTTACAATTCATATGTAAGATAAATATAAACCGAATCCAAATAAGTAAAAGTATATCAAAACAAATGAATAGCCTGCCAGTAGATTGAGGATATGTTTAATGCAATTTTCACGCAGTTAATCAAACCTACAAACAACAACTATATTAGTCTTATCAAGTAAGAAAATGAACAGTTGAGTATCATCTCCATTGAGATTTATGTTCTTAAAAATTACAGAATTGTGATCAGATGATGACCAATTTAGTGGTTAACATATGAGTTTGCAATGATTAAAAATAATAGAATTCCTATTACTATATGCAGTTATATGTAATGTACTGAAAAGTATAATATGTAACTGATGTAATTAACGAACACTCAATGGACAAAATTGAAACAGCAAGAATCCAACACGCACAATGAGAATAGAGAGATGGATACAAACATAGCTAAATGTCGGAGTTTGTTTAATCATTAGTTGATGCAATTTGAATCATGGATTTAATCAAATCAACTAAATTATTATACGATTTGATTTTTCAAATCAAATTTATTAATTAATAAATAAATCTTTTTTTTAACTTGGGCCTCAAGCCACTCAATCTAGGGTTTCACAAGTGAACCTATAAAAGAACTTGTCTAGAATTGATAACGTGCCGGTCTTTCTCTCACACGCTTCCCTCCTGCAAATTCATTCCAAAACCATGAAACGTTCCATCGACGATTCCACGGCAACCATTCCCAAACCAGTTTTCCTCACCAAAGCCCGGCGTGAACGGCAAGCTCTTGAACGCCACCACATTCAAGTCACCGGTCATCGGCGTAATCAGGAAGACTTTCTCCTTTCAACTAACAACCGTGATAAGGAACATGAAGAAGAGATTAAGCCAGCGGAAAGAGAAAAAGAGGAAGAGGTTGAAACGATTAAATCGAAAAAACCAAAAATGAGGGTTATTAAACCTACCGAGAAATTTATATTTTCTTTTGAATGGGAAAATCCTGAAGATATTTTGCGTGAGTTGGATATCATGAATCAAGAAGATGCTCAGTTAAGAATGATGGTTGTTTAGTGTAACTCCAATATGTGGAGAGTGTTATTTCAAATTGAACAATACTGTGTAAAACCATTGCTTTACTACGTTTTATTAACTTGTTCGGAAAGAATGGTAGTTTTGGGTGAATAATTGGATGATTTGTTTTCTAATTATTTTATTTTTTATTTAATTAATTTGTATTAAATATATTGTCTATATAATGTTCTATAAATATGATCAATTTAAAATTGAAGAATTAACTATAAGAGATATTATTAATTTATTATTTTATCTTTTTTATTTTTCATAATTTGTGGTAAGTTTCTATACTATAATTTATTAAATTATCAATAATTTTCAAAGGATTACAAAATAGTGTGTTTGATATATCACTACAAAAAAATATGTCCCCAGCAACATATATTAGCGACGTGCTTATCACGTGGGTAGTAGCGACGTGATAACCACGTCGCTAATATATTTTAATGACATTTAATGGAAACTGGTGAACGTTGTTGGGAGGGAAGTTTGAAATTTTGTAGCGACGTTAAAGCCACGTCGCTAAATTTTTGGGGGGAAAAATAATTTCGCTGCGCAGTGTTGGACAGAGAAAAGTATTTATGATTGCATTGTAGCGACGTGATTATCACGTGGCAACGTTGCGACGTGACAGTCACGTCGCTACTAGAAGTTACAAATGTTAACGTTTTGATTTACAGTAGCGTGCTTCTTCTTCTTCCCCTTTGCTTGCTTCCATTTCAATTTTGATTTACAGCAACTCTCACAAACTCAAACCCAATTTTGCGAATTAATTTTCTTCCATTCCAATTTGTTGAAGAAATCTAAGGTATGCATGTGATGTTAAATGTTTATTTCGTTTTATCTTTAGTTTTTATACTGGAATGAACTATTTAATTAACATGGTATTTGTTCGATTGTTCGTTATTATTTGTAGAGAAATTTGAAGAACACCAAGAACTAGAAGACGCAAATTTATTGAAGAAATTATATAGAGGTATTTATGCATTTTTTTTTAGATTTTATATGTATTATATAGATTAGATTTGTATATGTATTTTGTGGTAATTAGGAATATATGTATATACTGTTAGTAGTATAAAATTACTGATAATAAAAAAAATTTTAAAAACATATTTAATAACATATGTGTATATGTAATTTTAATTAGGAATATATGTAATTAGGAATATTTGAATAGTGATTTATAATATATGTAATTTTATAGTAGTATAAATCGTGGAATATATGAATATATGTGATTTATATATTTTTTAGTAGTATATGTGTATATGTAATTTGCATATTTTTTAATAACATATTTAATATATTTTTTAAAAAATTTTAGAAAACATAAATTTAATAACATATTTAATAACATGTTTTTTATAGATGTAAATTGTATTTATTATAATAGTTTTATTTTTTTATTTATATGTTAAAGATATGGAAAAAAAATTATATATTAGAATAACAATTTATAAAAAACATATTTAAAAAAAGAATATATATATTATATTATTATTTTAATATTATTGTTATATATATAATAATAAATAGTATGTATCTTACATTATTTGTTTTCTAATATTATTGTTGTATATATAATAAAAAGTAAATATGTTATATTATTGTTTTTTGATATTATTGTTATGTAATAAAAAATTATATATTTTACATTTGAATATTTATTTATATGTTAGTATATATATAAAAAAGCAAAATTTATATTTCTAAGAATAGTATTAAATAGTTTAAGAATATTTCTAATGAAAAAGACAATGATTGTATAAATGTGCAGTATGGAATATTATCGGTATTATCGCAGTTGGATGTACGATAGAACATATCCAGGAAGAAGTGGACTTAAACCCAATTTTATAGTAGGAGTTGATGGGTTTATTAAGTGGGCGTTTGCTCAGGATTGTTGTCGAAGCGAAGGAGGGGTTAGATGTCCCTGTCTTAAGTGTGAATGTAGACCAATAATTAGTGACCCAGAGGAAGTAACACGTCATCTGCATAGAAGGGGATTCATTGAAAATTATTGGGTTTGGACGTATAATGGTGAAGAACTACCGGTTAATGTACCAGAGACTAGCAACACGCATGCTTCAAGTAGTCGACCGGTTATGGAGTATGAGGAGAACTTTAATTTGATCGGTGACATGGTTGAGGATGCTTTTGGTGTGAACGTGACATATGCTTTTGGTAGAAGGATCTATATGTGCACATTACTTGCATCGGGAAACATCACATTTTTGCAGTCACTATTTCAATCACTTGATGTTAACTCCTAGAATCATACGGAATCCTGTAAATGTCAATCAGAGGAGTCAATTCACCTTATCAGTCTTTGCGCTACCAGGTCGACCTTCTGGAAAGAAGGGTGTGCATTGGTTGACCCAAAAAGAAATGCAATCTGCACATGTCCATGTCTTGATCAACTGCGTTGAAGTTAAACCATATCTTGAGTGAGTTTACCAAAACTTTTTAAACTTATGGTGTGCGTATACCAAATTCTTATTAAACTTATTGTGTGTTTTTTGTAGGGAATTTAACAATGCCTATTTTCATAGTACCGAGGTACAGTCAACATCAGGTGTCATTCATGCTCAATTTCCCTCATGGTTCAAGCAAACATTGTCTAGCGTTCCTGCACTAACTCCAGAAATACTCCATTTGAGAAACTTGGCAGAAGGCCCTATCCAAAGCGCAAATGATTGGCACACATACTTCGTGAACGGATATAAATTTCACACTGAGGCATGGACCGAAGGGAAAAAAACCATAAATAGTGGTGTTTTTGTAAAAGGAGTTACAGATGGCGGTGAAGACGACTTCTATGGATTTGTTAAACATATCTACGAGTTGGTATACAATTACTTGGACACGGAAAATAAAGTTGTCTTGTTTTATTGTGAATGGTATGATCCAACTAGAGGCACAAAGATAGACAAGTCATATGGTTCTGTCGAGATTCAAATGAACCGGAGATACAAAGAATATGACCCTTTCATAATGTCACATATTGTTAGGCAAGTTTATTATGTTCCTTATCCTTCATTTGTAATACGTAAAAGAGGATGGTGTGTTGTAATAAAAACAAAACCGCTAGGTCATATTGAAACTGGAGATCTAGTGGAAGATGTTGCCTACCAAGTTGATGACGTTGAACAAATTAATGATGTGGTTGCAGCTGAAGACATTACAACTTTGTCCGATACAACTGTTGAGGGCCTTCAAGTTGATGCGTCTATATTGTTGGTTGATAATAATGTGGATGAAGACAATGATGAAGAGTTTGAATCCGAGGACAATATTACATCGGATGATGAACATGATATGGATAACGAGCATGAAGATTTAGATTAATTAATCACTTAATGTAATATTAATGAATATCTATTGAACATGTATATAGTGAATTTGTCAATGAATATATATTTATGTCAATGACTTTATTATCTTTGTTTATGAAAATATATATATAACTAGGTAAAATGGCACCGAAGAATAAGGATACCGGTAAGAAGTCTCAGCGTCCGAGGGTAGTAACATGTGAGTCTCCTCACTCAGCCATGTGCCCACCCCCTCAGAGTCAGGTTGATCATATGTCCCTGGCCAGTACTCAGGGTTTTGTCCCATTACTCTCCTCCCATACATTCCCGTCTGGGGTACCTGCATCTTTTGTGCCACCTGGAGGCCCCGGTTTCCTTTTCCCACAGACTCAGATGCCGTCTTCCTTCCAGCATGCAGCAGGATCTAGTTTCCCTTTCCCACCGACCCAGATGCCGTCATCCTTCCAGCAGGCGGGAGGATCTAGTGTTCCTTTCCCACAGACTCAGATGCCATCTTCCTTCCAGCATGCGGGAGGATCTAGTTTCCCTTTCCCACCGACCCAGGTGCCTTCATCTTTCCAGCAGACTGGTGTCCCCTCATCATTCCAGCAGACGGGGGGAGGACCCAGTTTTCCATTTATACAGACTGGCGTGCCTTCATCATTCCAGCAGACAGGGGGACCCACACAGATGTATTCATCCTTCCAGCAGGCGGGAGGGTCCAGCACCCCACACTCCACACACATTGGAGGACCCAGCAGTCCACGTCCGGCACAGGCTGCAGGATCCCGCGCCCCACGTCCTAGACGGACCGGAGGGTCACGCACCCCTCATCCCACACAGGCTGCAGGATCCAGCACCCCACGTCCTACACAGGCTGGCGGTGATGCAGATGTCGTAGCTGATGATATAGATGGAGCTGATAGTCGTGAGAGATCAGATGATCCGAGTGAGATTCATGTAATTGACGGGAGGTTTTGGATTTGGCCCGAAGGAAGCAAGTAAGTTTCTTATATAAACTTTTATTTAAGTACATATTCATTTTAATATTTTGTATAAATTTATAATTAATATTGTTTATTCAAAATCTTGTTGTTTAGTTTCGCGCCGAGTCGGACGGCTGCCAAGGTTATTAATTATATAATCCAGCAGATGTATAAATCCTCTTGGAAGAACTTTGGCGAGGTTACAAATAAAGAAGAATGGTTTAAAAAATTTAAGGTATTGTTATTTATTTAAGTTGTAAATTTATTATATTTTTTTAGTATTGTTATTTAAGTCACATTTTAATGATAATTGCTTAACTTTTTATTTTAATGTCATACAACATTGCAGGAAAAATGTGTGTGGGATCCGTTGAATGAGAAAATAATGGAAAAAATATATTATAGCAGAACTTCTAGAAGATTTTCTGATATCATGCGGCGGGTTAGGGAGAATTATGAGCTGCATGGTATCCGTCCTAACTGGATAGGCGTAGAGGTTTTTGGCGAACTTCGTACATATTGGAGTTCGCCTGAATTCAAGGCCAAATCTGAAAATTTTAAGAAGATGAGGGCATCCGAAAAGGGGGGATGTGTCAATACTGTTGGAAGTATTAGCACTGCAGAGCATGTCCGGCGGATGGTAAATATTACTAATTTTTTAAGTTATATATATTTTTATTCATAATATTTTTTACTAATTATTTTTAACTTTATTGTTTAGACTAAGGAGATGGGGAGACCACTGTTGATCATTGAGTTGATTACGAGGACTCGGACAAAAAAATCGGGAGGTTTTGTCGACGACCGCACCCAGAAAGCTTTTGTAAGTAATTAAACTTATGTTTTTTTTTTAAGTTAATAACAAAAATAGTGACGTTATTTCCACGTGGCAATCTATAAGTTGTGGCGTGATTATCATGTGGCAACTGATAAATTGCCAGGTGACTGATTTTCATATGGCAACTGATACATTGCCACGGGAAACTCACGTGGCAATTCATAAGTTGATTTGTGAAAATCACGTGACAAATTTTTAATATATTTGAATTTAGTATAATTTAATATATAAATGTTTTAATTTTTTTTAAATTGTATTATTTAATGTATGTGTAGGATGATTATCAGACATTGCTAGCACGTTTTCTGGAACACAATCCGCAATACAGGCCAGCAGAGGGGGAGCCGCTTAATGGGGATGTTGATTTCTATATTTGGAATGAGGTTGTTAATGGAAAAGGGCCTAATGGTTGCTTTTTTGCGGGAGGAAATTTGGCCGCCGGCTTGAGAGTTGGTGATCGTAATCTGTTTCAAAGACTTAGAGATGGAGAAGGGGGGTCACGTCAACCCAATCTGACTCAGGTTCAACTTGAAACAGTACGACAATTGGCGGCCAGTGAAGTGAGACGCGAAATGGAGGCCCAAATGACGACAATGAGGCAAGAGCAGGAGCGTCAGTTAGAGATCATGCGGAAGCGGCAATCTGATATGGAGGAGCAGATGAGACAGTTTATGCAAGGCGGTCGAAATCAAAATGTTCCTGATCATACACAGCCGGATGATGACGGACTTGATGACTTTGATCTTGATAATTTTCCGGGTGAAGATGCCCCGTGAAAACATTTTTTTTATTTCGTTTTTATATTTGCATTTATGTAAGATATATTTATTTTTATCATTTTAAATTAATAAATTATATAACATTTAATTATGTGAATTTATTTTATAAAATTCTATTATTCGAAATATAAAATAAAATACTATTATTCTAATAATTTTAATATATAAATTTTATTATATAAAATTTATTATATAAATTTTAATATATAAATTTATTATATAAATTTTATTATTTAAATTTTATTATATAAATTTTATTATTTAAATTTTATTACATTAATGAATTAATATAAAAATTAATTATTAACAATTTTTTAAAAAATATAAACGTCCCCTGTAGCGACGTGGGAATCATGTCACAAATTAGTGACATGATTCTCACGTCGCTAATAAAGCTGTCATTATGTAATATGTAGCGACGTGAATACCACGTCACAACTTTGTGACGTGGGAATCACGTCGCTACTTGCTTGCCACTTACTCCCCAGCGACATAACTCACCACGTCGCTAATTTTGCCTTGCCACGTGATTTTGATGTTTGCCACATGATTTTCACGTGGCAACTGAGCTTCTTTTTTGTAGTGTATAGTTTATGTAGAACTTACTAAGCAAATTAATAGATTATTATAAAGTTTCTGAAGAACTTATCAAGCGATTTGTAATTGAGTTCATGAGGAACTTCAAAAATCTTTTAGAATTTAATAGTGATTTCATTCTCTCAAATATAATAATAATTTTATTTTTGATTTTTGTTTTCATAATGGGTATTAAGTTTTTATGACATATATAAGTAGAAAAAAATCTTTTCGATTATAAATTTATTAAGATTGACAAATACTTGTTTCAAAATTGAATATTATTAATTTGTGATTATTATCAAAATTTATAAATATTTGATTTAAATGTCGAAATTATAATTAAATTATATATCATCTATTTTTTAAAAATATATTTTATATAAATAATTTTATTATTTATTATAGATTGAAACAAATTAGAAATATAATATATGTATTACTGTAAATCAGAAGTTTACATATCACATTTAAGTGTATTGTTGACTAAATTGGTTACTAAAAATCATGCATATGTCTATTCAATACCAGAAGTTTGTGAAATTATTTTCTCAACTAATTAGACTAAGATCTTGTTTTCTGGATTTTTTAGAAAATCCTGAATTAGTATCATATATATTATTAAAATTGACATTGAACATCATATAATATATGTTCATAAAAAAATAAAGTTAATTATATGTTGATACTTATAACATCATCAATTCTAAATTATATATTTGAAACACCCAAATTATGATATTAAGAAATTTATTCGGATCAAGCGAACACCTTGTGATACATTTCTCCTTCGTTGATGTAATGTATTTTAGGTTAATAACCTGATACTTCTCGTCTAAGTGAACTTTTGGATGTGTTGTGCATTTTTCAATTGCTCTAATATAACACATTAAGACGAGTCCTAAAAGAATATTGAAAAAATATATTTGATATGAATCCCAATTTTGAGGATTTAATTTGATAAAATAATCAAATACTTGATTGTAGCTCAGTAGGCAGATTATCACTTGATAAATTGATTTTCTCAATATTTGAGGGAGGAAATACGCAACTGAAATCATGAACAAGAAGTTCAAATGAACAATTTTAGATCTTGATCCTCGTACAAACCAATATGAACTAGAATTTCAAAAGATTATTCATTTGTAAATTTTATACAATCAATTATAGCTCCCAATACTACAATAAAAATGGATTTTCCTGTTGGGTTATTAATAGTGCAAAAGAATTGAAATCGTGCATAAAGCATGGTAGGAAAGTTGGTTTCAATATTAATAATCCTCTACCAAGCAAATAAGATAAAATTAAAGATGACCCAAGTGAGGATATGAAAATTCTAAGAATATTTTGATATAATTTATTCTTAGTTCCAGAAGAACTAACAAGTGATACCTGAAATTTATGAAATAAAGAGATCTCGATAAATTATGTCATAAATGAAATATGATGGAACCAAAATAAAATCAATATTGACAATATCTTTAGATGAAATATCGCGTTAAATATGATGAATGATAATGAGGATTGTGAATCAAATTCTATCGAAGATTGTAGACAAAGTGAGAGTTGACCAAAATTAACAGATCCAAATGAAGAAGAATTAGACTCACTTTACAAGAGACTCATTTTTGGACCTGTAGTCCAAACACCTCAAGATGTGAAACCAATTGGATATAAATGAGTTTTTTGTTATAAAGAAAAATAAGAATGTAAAGCTTAATTTGTGGCTCAATGATTTTCACAATGATCTAAGGTTGACTTTGATGAAACATATCACCTACAGTGGATTCAATTAGTTTTCAAATTTTAACTAACCTTGTAACACATGAGGGGCTTAATTTGAACATGATGGATGTTGTGACATCTTACTTATACAACTCACTTGATAATGATATTTACTGAAACTCGCTAAAGGGTTTAATATCTCAGATATAGATAATTTTAGATCTCGAGAAAGCTACTCCATCAAATTAAACAGTTGTCTCAATGAATATTTGCTAAGGGAGAGATATACAAATAAATATATATGTCATTATATTTTTATGAAAAAGGTCTAGAAAATCATTTTCTATAATAATTGTATATGTGGTTGACATAAAATTATTGAAATTCTTGAAGAAATTATAAAATTTATAAATCTCTTAAAGAAACAGTTTGAGATAAAGGACATAGAAAAGACAAAATCATGTCTATGTTTACAAATTAAGCATTTGGATAGTAGAATTTTTTTTACATTAAGAATATTATATAGAAAAGGTGTTAAAACGTTCGTATATGGATAAATATTGTCTACCCCTATGATGTTAGACCATTGGATTTGGATAAGACTCTTTCTGACCTCGAGGGTGCGGCTCTCCGTCTTCCCCGGGCTGAATCTCTCCATCTCGAGGTAACGGGCCGCCCGAAGAAGAGGGCGATGTTGGCGCAAGATGTTGGCAGTTTGATGCGGATCTTGGAGATGGCGGTCGCTTACATCGAGGGAAGTTCCTCTCAGGAGACAGAGATGAAGAACCTTCGAGCCAAGCTGGCTACGAGCGAGAAGGCCTTGGTCGAGAAAGATAAAGCCTTGAAGCTGTCTGAGGAAGAATCGGGGAGGCTCCCCGAGGAACGCATGGTTCTCTTGCTCGAAAAAAGGGACCTTGAAGGAAAGGTGGAAGCCCTGACTGCCGAGATTACACCCGCTGAAGATGAGCCGGAAGATACTAAGGATCTGAAGACTCGGGCCGAGCTGGTTGCTCGTTTTCAGTTGGCCGTGGACGACGCTCAGGTCGCTTCTGAGGGGAGTTTCGAAAATGCTGTAAAGCAGCTGCACGTGTTGAACCCCTGTGTTGAGCTCAACACTTCCGAAATTGGGGTAAATTATTATGTAGCTGTCGATCAGATTCTGGTCCCTGATTATCTCAAGGATATTGTCGCCCAATCGAACGGAGGTCCCGCCCAACTGTCGCCTGTTGCTAAGGGAGAAGCGAAGATTTTGATTGAGAGAGTTTTAAAGAGTTTGTAATTCTTCATAACATCAAAATCTCCCTAATTTAGAGAATTCAAAATTTGTATTAGAGAGTTTAAAAGGCTTAGACAAATTGTTCAAATATAATTTTTGTTATTATAGTATTTTAAAAATTAAAAATACATTATTTATAAACATTATTTTATCATTCTTCATGCTTCTGTGATAGCCTTCTCCACAAGGTCTGCCTTTTGATTTGTTATTGTTGTAGTTGTGATTTGGTTGTCCTCTGTATATTCTAGCTCTAGTGTTCTTCTTCTTTTGTTATGCTTGTTTTCTATTTTTGGTTCATCTTCTTCTCTGATACAGTCAGCATATCAAGCATTTCTTTTCATTTTCTCCCAAAGATAGCTTACCTAGTTGTTCCTTCATGGCCTTAAGAAATTACAAGCGTCAAAGCTTTTCTTCATTCTCCGTTTTGTATCAAAGAATTGGGGAACCCCTAATACTTTCTTGGTCTTGGATACTTTAGATGACCTTGGACTTCTCTACTACAAGATCTGCAACTCACTTTCAACAAACCTTCAATCTTATACCGTGACTGCGTTGCCCGACATATTGCAATGAATCCAACTTTTGATAAACGTATTAAACATTTAGATATTAATTTCCATAAATATTAATGTAAATGTATATTACACACATACATATGATTAATTTGATAAAGCACTCGCTAACTAACAAACCATTTCTCAGAGGGACTAGGGCCGCTTAGATACTATAAAAAAGTCTTATGTTAAATTCAACTTGTGATGCACTGCAGATGATTGATTATTCTGCATGCTAATTTTTACTTAACAAGGCACGATTTGTCGTTTCGATGGTCTCTTTAATCCGAGAATAACAAGGATCAATCCAATATAATCATAATTGTAAGAGACTTCAAGTAGCTGAAACTTGTTTGGTGTCCATGGTGGATACCTATACCAAAAATCAGTTAAGAAACTTCTTCTAACAATAGCTTTCTGGTGACTGAATGTGTCAAACGAGAATTTTCCATGGTACATGCCAAATCCACTCGCACCTACTCCTCCAAATGGTAAACTATCTGCCGCGTACTGCATTATGTATTTGAATCGAACATTAATTTAAAGTGGTAATGCGAGAAAACAAAGTTTACTCAGTATAGAGTATTATTACTTGTAGAATTGCATCGTTGAAAGTAACACTGCCAGATGATGTTTCAGATATCATTCTTTTCTGTAGTGTTTGGTTTTTGGTGAAAACATAAAGGGCAAGAGGTTTAGGCCTAGAGCTTATGAATTCAATGCTGTCCTCAATCTTGTCCACCTACAAAGGAATTTAATTTAGAGGGAAAAAATAGATATGGTAGGGCTAGAGCATATATTTGCATGAAATGAAACTCACTGTGATAATTGGAAGTATTGGGCCAAAAACTTCATCTATCATTATGGCTGCATCAAGTGGTGGATCCACCAAGATTGTTGGCTCAATAAATCTGCACATATATTTATATTTACGTGTTAGTGTCGTGTCAGATGATTATGTAATTATGTAAGCAATAATACGTGAAAGGGAGGGTGTTAATTACAAGTTTTCTTCATCCACTGAGCCACCATAAACCACAGATTCTTTAACTTTTGGACCAGTTAGAAGTTTCTTCAATCTAACTAACTGTTGTTTATTAACTATCCTTGCTATAGTATTCGAACGTTTTGGGTAGTCTCCAAACATTTTCTTGATCCACACCTTCATTAATTCCACCTTATAAAGATAAAATTAAACAAGGTTAAGCTTAATGAATTAAATATAACATTAAAAAACATAGTGAAACTAAAAACTTCAAATTTAAGAGATGTACCAGTTTTGAACAGTAACTCTTTTCCACAATGACATAATCAATTGCTATGCATGCTTGACCAGCACAAGTCCCATACTTTCCAACAATAATCCTCTTCACAATAACCTTATAATCACAAGAAAGTGTTAATTACATTGCTAATTGGATTCAATAACTTGATAAAATGTAACTTGTGGGTTAAGTCATCTCATTTTATTTACACTAGGTCACTTTTAGAATAACAATCCTGATTCTAAAGTAAACAAATAAATAAACGCACAAGAACAAGATAACTAATAATATACGTTTGCAGCTACGCTCGAGTGTATACCGACTTATAAAATTGGGGGACACTGCTATCGGTAAAATGAATTGACTTACTCACCTCTAAATCCCAAGAAGATGAAAGTGAGTCCACAACTGCAGGACATTTTCCACCCAACTCGAGCACTACAGGGGTCAGGTGCGTTGCAGCAGCAGACATCACAATGCGCCCCACGCGTGCACTACCTGATATTAGTATTCAAAATTTAAATAATTCTACATCATTTTTTTTTTATAATCACAAACTCATAATCAATTTTAAATAAAGATCTACGGCCGTGACAGAATAGTTTTATAAAAAAACAATAATGAGCACGGTGCGACTGATATTTAAAACCGTGCTCAAAACTTAAATGAAGTAGGAAAGAAAAAAAAGTAATGATGTTGACCTGTAAAGAAGATTTTGTCCCATTTTTGGTTTAATAACTGCTCGGATTCCTCTGGTCCTCCTTCAATAACTCTAATGGCTTTATCATCTAAATAAGTAGCAATGCCAGAAGCAAGTAAAGAGGAACATGAAGCAGACAACTCTGAAGGTTTCAACACTGCTGTGTTTCCAGCAGCTATAGCTCCTATCAATGGCTCCAAAGACAGTGCTGTGTTTTTTGTTTGGTATCATAATACGAAAACAAATTTTGCATACGAGTTCAGTGGTAAGAGTTTGACTTTGTAACGGTAAGAGTTGTATAGAATGATGACTTACCAAAGGGGAAATTCCAAGAAGAAATAATGAGAACAAGACCAAGAGGCTCATGAACAATTTCTGCACTTGATAGCAATGCTAATGCTGGTAGATTAGCCTATATGAAAGAAAATTAATTTATTATTAGTGACTTTATGTGTATATGTTTTTTTTCTTCAAATTGGTTTTCCATGATTGAAATTATTATGACAAATTTGTAGCAACAGAAGAAAGATCTTACATTCTTGCTTGACATCCAATCTTTGAGACACTTTATTGCTAGATTTAAAGTCTTCACCAACGTTCCTATCTGTGAATAGATTTAATAAATGGAAATTATATAATGTGAATACAACATTGATAATTCATTCATTATACCTAACTCATAGCAAATAAATAATATTTTTAATTACTATTTTGATATTAATTGAAGCATAGTTATTACATACATAAATACTTCAACTTTTATTTAGAATTTTCTCTCTCATTTCACACATACATAAATACAATATTTATGATAGTTGGATCCAAATTTGACAATTAAGATTTAATCAAAATTTAATTTTAAAATTAAAAATTAAAAAAATTAGTTTCAAAATTTAAATCATGCCATTTCAATTTAAATCACAGAATTATTATACTTTTATACTTTGAGAATTATTAAATCACAAAAAAAAATAAGAATGTATATTGGTCAGTTATCATTATTTTAATGATAATTTTAAATTTATTTTAAATTTATTTATTTTTTAATAGAAATCAGATAGTGGTAAATAATAATGAATATATGAGATTTAATTCTTGCATTTCTTAATTCATATTTTCTTACTAATAAGTATTTTCCTTATTTGAATATAATCTATATTATTATAACATATTGAAATTTAAAATATGTTAATAATAAATACTAATTTATAATTTTATATAAAATCTTTTTTTTTCTAACTTTAAAGTATTTTTCTCTAACTTTTTTATAAAAAAAATTCAAAACTTTTCCTTCTTCTCTTCTCCAAACTCCTATACAAAACCTTAAATTTATTATAATTTATATTAGATCATTTCGGATAAATAATATTTTACTTATTTTTTTATAGGCTAATATTTTACTTATTAAATAATGATGTTTAATATTTTAGTTTGAAACATTTAAGTTAAATGTATAAAGAAATTGGAACTTAAGAGCTCAAATCCTAACAAAAATATAAATATAAACTAACAATTAATCATTAATAATTTGTTATTAAAAAACAATGGTGTTTCTTATTATCTCTATTAGAAAGGTTGGTAAAAGGAGTGCTTAATAGGAGAGAAGTGAGGGGGAAAAACATGCAGAAACCCTCTTTTTTTTCTTCTGCGAAAATTTAAAAATTTAAAATAATTATATAATATACTTTTTAGTTAGTTATTAATAAAATAAATATAACTTATTCTTTATATAATATATACACATTTTTCTACATTGAGATTTCATCCATTTATTTTTTAACATACGATCAAAGTGAAATGAAAGAAGAAAAAAAAACTTGAATGGTGACATGGTGTAGATTCGAACTTGATACTTATTATGTATTAACATCAAAACAATTATGATAAATTAGTAAGATATATAACGTGGAACCACCTACTTAAAAATTCAATATTGTGGATTCACTTACATGCATGTTCACCAAACATTATGGATGAATTATATGTTGAGTTTAGGCATACCTCATCTCTAAAAGCTTCAACTCCATGTTTCCCTAAATCTTGCATGAGAGCTTTGAAGATATCACTCTCTTTTTCCATAAGAAAACGACGCAACCCTTTTAGTTGTGATTCTCTCCAAGATGCTTCCTTTGTTACTCCACTCCTAAAATATTCTCTCATATTTTTCATCTCTCTTTCTACGCTTCCCATCTTTGGAATAGTAATATTGGTTATGTTATGGCCACAACACAACTCTATCTTACTATCATATTATGCATACGTATATATGTCTCTTAGCTAACTATAAGTTTGTTGCTTGGTTTGGTTTCATAAAAGTGAGAGGGGCCTATTCTTTTTCTTGCCCGCATGTCTTTAACCTTTACTATGCAGCTAGGTGTGTGAATTAATTACTACTCACATCTTTTTATATTGATACGTACAACTAACATTAAATACCAAACTAGAAGCCACCTTCTATCCTTTATTTATGACTTTGTGTACCTTCTATCCTTTATTTCACGTCGCAATAATATTACAACTGATTTCTCTTCCTTTAAAACCTGAACACGTCAGTGTTGAAAGTTGTGATTTAATTAATTTTTGTGACATTTTAATTAGCGACGTGAATCCCACGTCGCTACTTTTTTTAAAACGAAAAAATAACTGACACACTTAATGCTTCTGTTTTATATTATTAAAACACGTTGCCACGTGATTTTCACGTCGCAACTGGTTTTATTTACCCACATGAAAATCACGTGACAACTTCACGTGGTTGGGTATGTCTTTTCTTGTAGTGTAAAAATATGGGATGGGAGATGAGTATTACAATTGTCTTTCTTAAAAAGTAAAAATATGGGAGATGAATATACTCTTGTCTTTCTCGAAAAATAAAATTATGGAATGAAAGATGAGTATTACACTTAGTCCATTTTAATTATGGGAGGAAGTAATGTATAATTTAAGGAATTTTTATTTTCAATTATGGGAGTATTAGAGATGAATTTTTGACTCTATTTCACACAGTAATCAAAATAAGAGAATAGTAATCATATAAGAGAAGAAAAAGATGATGTGTAAATTATTCATTAACAGATAAGATATACAAGTGGGTATTTATACAAGGTAAAGGAAAAGTAGTGTAGTTAAATATAGTCCTAATTGTCTAAGTAAGTCATCCACTAAAAGTAAAATTATGCTAAGCTTTTTCTCTAACAGCCCCCCTCAAACTGAAGTAAGTTGTTCTGGAGAAACAACCTTAACTTTTGTCCTTCAATTTTTGAAAAGTTGTTGTACCAAGAGGTTTTGTGAGGATATCAGTCAATTGTGCGCCTGCAGAAACATGTTTGATTAGCATTTGATGAGCTACGTATGTTCGCTTACAACATGTATGTCCAATTCTATGTGTTTCGTTCTAGCATGTAGTACAGGGTTATGAGAAAGCAGTACAACACTTAGATTATCACAGAGTAACGTTGGTGTGTGAAACAGAATATGCAGTTCAAGCAATAAGGATTCTACCCATAGAAGCTCTGAGGTAGTATGTGCCAGAGCCCTGTATTAAGCTTAAGTGCTAGATCTAGCAACTAAAGACTGCTTTTTAGAGCTCCAAGAAACCAAATTAGGGGAGGTTGGTCGCCTATCATCAAGATCACTGGCCTAGTCTGAGTCACTATAGGCCCGAAGAGAGAACTTTAGAGCTGAGACAGATGGTGATAATAGAAAGTCATGACTTATTGTAGCACTCAAGTATCTGAGAATCCTTCTAACAGCTGCCCAATGAGTGTCAAGCAGATTGGACATAAATTAGAATGCTTTATTCACACTGAAAGCAATATCTGGACGGGTTAAAGTAACATACTGCAGAGCTCCCACTATGGATCTATAGAGTTGAGGATTAGCAAAGATGTTGTCACCATGTTTACTTAGTTTGCAAGTAGCCAACATTGGTGTAGGAACTCCATTGGAATTAAACATCTTAGCCCTGCATAAGAGATCCCTGATATATTTAGATTGAGTGAGTAAGAGAGAACCATTAGTGAGATGCTTCACTTCAATGCCAAGAAAGTATAGTTGGATTTCCCCAACTTTTTCATAGCAAATTGTGTGTGTAGTTTGGTGATCAAGTCATGAATCAGAGGAGAACTGGAACCAGTGATCAAAATATCATCCACATAAATCAGTATATATAAGGAAATACTTTGTTTGCAGTATGTGAAAAGAGAGTTGTCACACTTGGATGTTATGAAACTAAATTGCAGAAGAGCGTGTGTCAACTGCTCATACCAGGCTCTGGGAGCCTGTTTTAACCCATATATAGCCTTGTGTAACTTGCAAACTAAGTCTTTGTCAGTACTTACAAAACCTGGGGTTGAGTCATATAGACTTCCTCATTCAATTTTCCATTTAAGAAGGCATTGTTTACATCAATCTGCTAAATATCCCAATTATAAGTGAGAGCAAGAGTGGGGATGACCCTAATGGTTGTAGGTTTAACCACAGGGGAAAATGTTTTTGTAAAGTCAAACCCTTATTCCTGATGAAATCCTTTGGCAGCCAAACTTGCTTTATGTTTGTTAATACTATCATCTGCATTTTGTTTTAATTTGAAAACCCATCTACAACTTACAACTCTTCTGTCAGGTGGTAAGGTAATAAGGGTACAAGTCTTATTATTCTGTAATGCATTGTACTCACTCTGCATAGCCTGAGATCAAGAAGGATGAAGTAAAGCTTGTTTGTAAATGGTTGGTTCAGACTCAGTTTGGGCAATGAAAGCCTTGGGTTTGGAGTGACCTGTTTTATCCCTAGTGAGCATATGGTGGTTACTTCTAATAGGCGACACCACAGGTTGACTACTATGAATGGAAGGGGATTGATATGATTCAGCAATAGGAATACAAGAGGAAATGATGAGTTCATTAGAATAGAAGGAAGGGTTTTGAGGAGAGGAGACATTGTGATTTGGGGAAACACCCTACTCAGAGTTAGAATGTTGAGCATTATTTTCAATACCAGGTTGAAACACATATTTGGACCTGTTAGATAAAGGAGACTCATCAGGAATATTATCCTGTGGACATAAGGAAGAATTAGAATCTTGAGCTTTGCCATTATCCTTAGGATAATAGGAATTATTGGAGTCAGTATTAGTGTTAACCGGCAAGTGAGAAAGTTTGATTGGAAGTGTCTTTAATGGGACTAGACTTGTCAAGTTCACAGTTTGCACTCTCAGCAGAGTCTACCATATCAGCACTAGGAGCAGATTGAGACACATGAGGGTCCTTGGGATGAGACTGGTCAATGGAGCAGGCACAAAAAGATTATTATCAGATTGAGGGGTAATAGGTTATGGTTATACTAGAGAAACTGGAGGACCACTAGAATTGACAGATCTAGTCATAGGAACTGCAATGCTATCTAGAGGAGGACATTTACTAGAGACTCCTTGATTATAACAAGAAATAGAAGTTAGTTGAGTACATTCACCAGAAAATAAGTTAGTGAAAGGAAAACTAACCTCATTAAAGGTGACATCCTTAGATATGTAAATTTTTCCATTTGAGCTAAGACATTTATATCCCTTGTGTTGAGGGGATATACCAAGATATTCATATTCAGAACTTCTAAACTGCATTTTATGTTGATTATAGGATCTAAGTAAAGGAAAAACCGAGCAACCAAAAGTTTTGAGAGATTTGTAGTCAGGATGTTTTCCATATAATTCATGAAATGGTCAAATGGAATATGGCAAGGTTGTGGTAGGTAGTCTATTTATAAGGTACGCGGTTGTGGTGAAACTATGATCCCAATAGGAGATGGGAATAGATGCATGAGACAACATGGTGAGGCCCATTTCCATAATTTTCCTATGTTTTCTTTACACACTTCCATTTTGATGAGAAGTGTAAGGACAAGTAAGCCTATGATGTATACCTAACTCGGCTAAGTACTTGGTAAATGGTCTATGTTCACCTCCAAAATCTGACTATAAAGACTTCAGGGTGACCTAAAACTGAGTTTGAATGAATTAATGAAAAAGTTTGAAGGCTTGTAAGGACTCGGATTTTTGTTTCAACAGAAATAACCAGGTATACTTTGTGTACCCATCTACAAATGTTATGTAGTATTTAAATCCATCCATAGAAAGGGTGAGATATCCCACAAATCAATATAAATGACATCAAAAGGTTTATCATAGTTTGTATCAGTTAAATGAGCATGAATTTTATGAGCTTTACCAATATTACAAGAAGTATAGAAATAAGAGTTTTGTTTATTAGGAACAGAAATGTTACACAACTTCAGTATTTAAGATATAGATTTAAAGTTGGCATGGCTTAATCTGTGATGCCACAGCATGCTAGTATTACATTTATTTCTACTAGAACTATCAGAATTTGAGACTATATAACTATGAATACCAGAAGACAATTGTGGAGTTTTATTCAAGCTGAAAGAATTGATGAGATCCAAGGAATGTGTAGAAAAGCAGTAGAAGCCCTTTCAATCACTAGTCCCTTCAACCAAGACTTGCTTAGAAGCCTGTGATTTGATGAAACATTTATCAGGAAGAAATTCAAATAGCACATTGTTGTCACTAGAGAACTTAGACACTGACAACAAATTTTTGGTAATAGTAGGGACAAGAAGAACTTCAGATAGGCTCACTTTAAATTAGGCATGAGCTTAGAGTAAAAATGAAAAAACCCTACAGCTTGAATATAAAGTTTTTGACCATTAGCAACATGCACTCTATTATTTCCTCTATATGGTTTCTGATTATGTAAAAGATTAGCAATAGGGAGTTAAGTGGTGAGTGGCACTTGAATCTGCAAACCAGGATTGTGATTCCAATTCAGTAGGAAGGGAGTACTCTTGTCTATAAGCAATTGTTGAAAACACTTTATTTGGAAAGTATTTAAATTATCATTTTCCACATAGATTGGTGTGATATTATCATCGTTCTACAGTTAAAACCGTTTTAAGCTTAAGTTTCATAAAAGGTTTTGGTTTTGATTTTAGTAATGGAAAATGTTGATTTCAGGCAAAGTATCAAGTATAGGCAAAATAAAGTTTCGGTTTTAAATGTTTAGTAAAGATGTGTCAAGATTAGGGCTCGGTAATCTCTTTCGAGTGTATTTTCTCAATAAAGTATGTGAACTCATTAACAATAAATATAATCACATATCCTCTCAAGATGTTTCATATCTAAAACAAATTATGAGTTTAATCAAATTGATCCTTAGATGATGTCTCTACATAACCATCAATTTGATAACTTTAAAAGCTCAATATTCGTGAATATCAACTCACAAAACTATGTCTAGAAATTGTTCATCGATAAGTGAAAACCTAGGTCAAGAGTTTTCACCATATATTTATCATCAACATGTTCACATACAAAATATCAAGCTAAATACATGCAAAGATGAAGGTTATCTATCTTTAATCTTAACACAAAGAAGGATTTTAACATCAAGTAGAAAATATCAAAGATTTAAGGTAGAAATCTTTGATCTTGAGTTACAAATGATAAAAGTATTTCTTAGACCTAAATATCTGATTTTTGTGTGTTTGATAAGAGTTGGTTTCCAAAATATCACAAAAAATGCTACTTATACAAGTGTCCAAAAAGTGAGTCCCGCTAAGTGGCCCGAGCGCGCTAAGCAGACTCGATGAAAATATCTTTTCCTGACTCAGTGGACCACGCTAAGTGGGACGAGGCTTCTTAGCGGGCCGGAAAAAATGATATTCTTCCAAATGCGCAAATCTTCATAGCGTGCTGCAAATTGCGCTTAGCGCGCTAACCTGAACAAATCTCCAATTTTTGACTTGTTACACCTCACTCTTGGCTCTAGCTTACCCAAAGCTCCAATGCTCCAATGACCAACATCAAAACCTACAAAATAAGCATAAAACTAAGTAAACAAATTAATTTACCACATAAACTATATAATTGCTTATGTACATCTACTTACAAACTTAAACACTACTAATTATCAAAATAGAGTGCAAAGAACACAAAATTGTCTACAAATATATCAATATTTTGGCCTTTAATAACTCTCCCTAACTTAGTATTTTGTTTGTCCCTAAAAAAAATTCTCCAACTAAAAGAAAACCAAGACAATTATATAGTCATCGCTCCCCACAACTTCTTCATCTTATTGCTCTTCATCACTACTCGTATCATTAGTTATTGCCCCCTCTTGGAAGAATGGTCTGTCCAGAGGGTAATTTGCATAAGAAGAAAACTCTTCCCGAGTCGGAAAAGTCGAAACCTCCTCAGGTGTAACTTGATGATGATATAACATCTGCATAGAATCATGAATGAAGGAATAAGCTCTCATCTGAGCCTCCATCATCTTCCAATTTTAAACACATGCTTGTTGCTCATTATACCAAACTGGACCCATCGGAGGAGCGTGTGCATGAGGTTGAGGGGCTGCCTTACCGATCAAATTCACCATACAATGCCGAAGAACATAATCCTCATTCACAATAATACTAATCCTCTTGGTTGGCACATCCGGAATGTCAACCCCCACTTTCCTACACAGCCCGATAATAAGATCTGAAAATCCAAGAGTCATTACGGTCTTATTACCATGAGAATGGTCACTGATTGCTCTTTTTTGAATCTCATTAGATATAACCTGAGCCACATCAATTTGTCAACCCTTAATCATGTAGTACAATAGGCATGTTATATCAATAGGAATAGTAGAAGTGTGACTCATAGGCATAATATTGTAAAGCAAAAGAGTCGCATACAATTGTGCCTTTATATTCATGTCACATCTTTTTAAATGCACAGGCTGGTTGGAAGCATTGAGAAAAAAACCATGACTAGAAGTAAAAGAAAAAGTCTGACCAACTAAATCCAATCTCTATTTCTTACTTGCCACACTCTTATAATAAGAACAAAGTTCACCCCCTTTGAAGAGTGAGAGGATGACCCAAGTATTGACTAACCGCGTTCCTATCAAAAGACACGACTCTCCCCCGCACAAAGGAACAATAAGAGTAACAGACATCTTCAATTGGCATCACGTTAGCATAGAACTCTCGAACAATGTCAAAATTCAGCTCTTCGGAGAAGTTAACAAGACACCCCATTTTCGTTTCTCCATGTCTTCCACAAACTACCTATAATTCCCTTGAGGATTCAACGTGAAAATATTCTCAGGCCATAATTGTCGCTCAGCCAAGTTATAGATCGAGCTTGCTGAAGAGGTCCAATGAAACGGGTATTGTCAAACTCAACATGCTCTGCTTCTGCACTTTGTCGAGAATGGGATGAGGATCCAGCAGCGTAGCGAGAACTTTTGCCTTGGCTTGCCCTTAAACTCATCTGTAAATAACACAAAGAAAAACAATGCAAAACACATTAAAACTGTTCTGGAAAATTCTCAAAAATTCCCAAAAACCCTGATAAATTATCATAACAACACAGCCAGAACAAAAATTAAAAAGAAAAAAAATTCACCTTCCAGCAGGCCGCGCTAAGTCGGATTGAGGCCGCTTAGCGCACCTGTGAATCCCAGCTTTGTTTATGTCATGGCAGAAATCTCCTAAACAACCAAACCCACACCAAAAACATCTACCTAACACAATAGTCACTAATTAATCAAAGAAAAACTACATAACATTCAAGAACAACAACTACCTAACCCTAACATTTCAAAATTCTAACCATACTATGTATAATTTCATGGTTTCTTACCTAAGGTTAAATAACATAAACATATTCACATGCAACCCTTAAATCTTGAAAAAAAAGTAATTAACTAAGTTTAGAACTTACCTTGATGGGTTGGAAAGAGATAAGAGAAGAGATCACAAGGAAAGGAAATGAAGCTTGAAATCTTGAACTATGGTGGAAAAACTTGAGAGAGAGAGAGAGAGAGAGAATGTTATGACAAAGAGTTGAAAATATGATGAAAATGATATTTTCTGCCCTAGTTGCGCTATGAGGGAAATAAATGAGTCTTGAGATTGGGTGAAGCCCCACTGGCCCAATTTTTTTTCTGTGCAATAACGATCGCGTTAAGCGCGCCTCAGGCCGCTTAGCAGGATAAGAAAATCTGCTAATACCAGAACAGACAACATGTTATGTTCTGCTTAATCGGCTCCACTACATCTTAACTGTTGTACCCCAAAATTTTCCCTCCCACATTTCTCAAAATATTTCAAGAAAGATCTTCAAGTTTCTCAAGGTAGTCCAAGGGTTGGCCAGACAAGCTCTCTCATAAGGCAGTTTATCCCAAACTAGGGTTTCATGTTTCATCAAGATACTTGAGTCCAAGTGATCCCAAGTGCTCACCAATGTCTTAATATGTTCTCAAGATCATCCATGTCAAGTTTCAAGCCTTGCAGAGGAAGTTTGCTCAGTCAATTGCTCAAAGGCCTGAAAATCGACTGTGTTAGGGCAAAAGTCAACTGTGGCCCACATACAATCAAACTTCAAGATTTTTGGTCAACATTCTAATTTTTAATTATATTTCATCATTTGATCATGGGTTGATCATGATTCATCATGGATTTCTCATAATTCATCAAGACTCAAAAGTTGCTAAATTAGGGTTTTGTAGGAAAAGTCAACTCAACTTTGACCAAGCATAACTTTCTCATACTTAATGAGAAATGACTCGTCCAAAGCTCATTTTGAATAGGATGCAATTCCCCACAATCCATCTTCATCTCCCAAGTTCAAAATATGCACTTACAAGAAGTTATGAATTTGGACATTATAGGTCATTTTGAAAAGTCAACAAAAAACACCTTTTTTGTCGAAGCTTCATATTTGAGCATGGAATATCAAAATGAGATGATACCAAAAGTGTTGATTAGAGGAAATATCAAGCTTTCTAAAAAGTCCAAGAACACCTCCAAAGGTTCAAAATTGAGGAAGTTATACATTGGTGAAGTTGACCTTTTTTGCAAAATTGCCAAAAGTCAACTATCCCTAAAACTTCAAATTTTGCCAAATGGGCCCAATCTTTTTCACTTGTTTTGAGTTGGAAACATAGTCCACGAGATCTATCCTTTGCCACTTGTCCATATCTTATTTTGATTATTTATTTTGATTTTTATTTGAATTAATTCAATTTAAATCAAAACAAATCAAATAAAATCCAAAATATTGAAAGTAAGAGATATTGTGCTTGTTTCAGGTTCCAATTACAGCTAGCAAATCATTCAAGCTCGTAACAAGGCATGTGTGCACAAAAAGATTGGAAATAGGCCAAATTTGGAAAGTTTTCAAGGAGGATCAAATCAAATCAAAAGTCATTGAAGGAGGAAGATTTGGATCAGTTTTGGAACCCTAATCCATTCCTTGGTACATATAGAACGACGCCAGAACTAAAAAGGGGGGAGAGACAGGCGTATGAGAAAGAACCAAAACTAAAAAAAAGCAAGAAAAGTGTGAGATCGAATTTGCACTTAGAGGCCTCTTCAAGACTCGTTGCCTATCCCAATCGACTCTTGGGACTCTCAGCAAGCTAAAGCCATCGAAACCACGTGTTTTCAACCCCCACATTGCACTGTAAGTCGCTCACGACATAGCCCTGTTCTTGAATTGGAATCTCATAATATAGGCATTGTTAGGATGAATTAGCTACATATTCTTGATCTATGGAACATATGTAAGCTTTCTGCATCATTCAATTTCATTTATATGGCCTGTAGCGAATTTCACCATTGTTAGGTTTCGTAGCTCTGTTTTAGGGTTTTTTCTTGCAGGAGAAATTGGCCTTCGTAAGTGGTACCATCTTGTTCAGGAGGATGAGACGAACTTAACCATGGTATTAGTTTCCATTTATGTGGCCCATGGAGGATTTTTGAACGAACCAAGCATATAGCTACGGACAAGCGTCCGTAGGTAATAGTCTGAGACTTGTACCCACAGAGAGAGGAAGGAGACAATGAGTTGTCACTCCCCTATTGGCCCGTTCAAACGTTCAACGCGTGTTTTTTTAATTTTCCAATATTTCTTTATTTTACATATTATTATTATTATTGTTTCATTATTGTACAACAAAAGCAAAATGCCCCAGTGGTAGCCAGGCAGCGCTTAAGGCATTGGAAGGCTGGAGGTCAGGGGTTCGATCCATGCCTCCAACATTTGTTATTTTCATGTTTTCTTTCAGATAATCCAGGGTGTTCACAAGCCAGAAGACCACCATAGGTCTTCATCATCAATCATGCCAAGTGGCTGGATGGCCAAATCTGATGGCCATCCAGGAAGGTGCATCATGAGCCAAGTCAAACGTGCCATACAGGATCTCAAAGGTCAACGTGGACCTTCTCTTTTGGGCCCAAATTTCAGCTATTCACACCCTCCAAAAATGCTATTCAGGCCCATTTTCTCACTCGTTTTTTCCTTTTTTACATTTTATTTAATTATTTCATTTAATCATTTTTACTAACAATTAAATTATTTTCTTTTTATCAAAAATCACCAAAAATATTTTTATGTCCAATTAAAATTAGAATACTATTTTTCATCAATTAATTAATTAATTTAATTAGGTTTGATTAAATTAGACAAATTTAATTTATTTTTGCAAAAATATTAAAATTAATTAGAATAATTAGGTTTTATTACTAACTTAATTATATTTTATTTTTTTTCCTAAAATAACAAAAAACCAAAAATAGGTCATGTAATTATTTTTATTAATTAATTTAATCATTAATTAATTTTCATATTTAATTTAGAAAAACTTAGTTCTTTTCTTTTAAAAAATATTAAAAACAACAAAAACAATCTTTTCTTTTTAATTAGGTTAGGAGAGTCAAAACCCTAATTTCTCGTCGATCTAATTTTCTTCGCGCGCTTTTTATTATTATTTTTACCCAATTATTGTATCTGCTCACAGTGTGTAATAATTTTAATTAGGACTTTTACATTTATCGCTTTTATTTTCAAAGGATTTGTTTTTGGCTATGTAAATACCTGAAGCCTTGTAATAGCATAGTTTAATTTCCGCACTTTTAAAATTCCACAAATTATTAACTGTTAGATGTATGAATAGTTAGGGTTTGCATGACAAGAATGTATGACTAATTTTAAAACAGTTAGATCACCCTAAATGTGCAAAGATAAATAAACTTAAATTGAATCATTCGCACATGCGCACTCCTATGGTACACTCCTACTTGGTTGCCTTCGGTAAACGGTCATTGAGTATAGGGTGCTTAGTGGTCGCCCTTTTGTCCAAAGATCATAGTTGCCTCAGAAAGGTTGCCTCAGAAAGGTTGCCTCGGATATTGTTGCCTCGGATATTGTTGCCTCAGATGATTGATCTAAGACATTAGGATTACTACTAAAACGTCTTAACATTGCTTTAGTGACTACACGTCCCTTTTCGAATTGACCATCAAATCTCCAACGACGATGCTACCTACTCACTAATAGTGGGATATCATTGTCTAAAGGAAACAAACATAGAACGATTCTTTTTTCGAGTAGGTAGATTAGTTCTTAAGTACTTGCTCAATCAAAACAAACTTTTTTGACACTTACACTCCTTTACAAACAAAGTTTTCAAAAACACTTCATTACACTCTTGAAGACAGAAGCAAGAGTTAAATCGAAGTTAAAACAAAACTTTTCAAAGCCCACAAACACAAAGAAAACCATTTTGAAAATGATGAGCAAGTACCTAAGAGCCCGTAGATAACTACGGATAGAAAGGGTGCTAATACCTTCCCTTTCTATAATCTACCCCCCGTACTCAGAAATATCTCGAAAAAGGAATTTTTCTGTGCTTTTTTCCTTTCCTTGTTGGATAAAATAAAAGACGGTGGCGACTCTTGCTTACCGCGACATTTTGCGAAAACAAACGCAAAACGCAAACCAGCAATTCCTTAAAAAAGGGAAACACATCCCGGTTCTGGCCACCGTATCACAGAACTGGAGACTCTGCTGGGGAGTTAATAAGTGGGGTGTACCTTAGGAATAGTTCACCATTTTGTTTTCAATTGTTTGATCTGTATGCTTTATCTTTGTGGGCTTTGTATCTGAGTTACTATAGATCCTAACCCGGATCTGGGGAACACCTTTTAGGTAAGTAGCAATAGACTGTGGGGGAACTGTACGGCGTAGACCTATACGGTTGAAGCAGTAGCTACGTTGGTGTGACATTTTAGTCGGTACCGATATCCCTTATGGAGGAACAAGGAGAGTATGGGGCTGCTAAGGGGTCATTAAGCATCAACTGACCTTAGAACCTATAATTGAACAACTTGGCCGTAGAAAAGTAGAAGTATGTTACACTCATTGAGACCATACTCTCGCGATGATTCTGACTGCAAGAAAAGGTTGCTAAACTGGAATTATGACCGATCGAGGATGATCAGTGATATTGAGATCCTCTAGAACCCGGTTACTATTACTATGACAGGTTGAACCAACTAAACTGAAAGAGGGTAATACCTAAACTCCATGTCAGCCTGAAATTTAAGGGCTATTGTGTGACTTGTGTGCTTTCAACTTGAACTACTTGCACATGTTTGTTATCTAACAACATGAGTTTCTTCGCACTATTTTATTTACAGCCCTTATCCAATAACTGGGATTTCTTGCCGGGTTTACTTGCTTACATCACCTCGCACTTTTGCTTAAACGCACATCATGCACATCATAACATCATGCCTTAACATTTCCTTAACCATTTCAAGGATTTCAAGGGTTTGTGATGCAGGTTATGATGAATCAAATCTCTAGCAAGGGGCAAGGGGATTTATTTTCCTCTAGCCAATGTCGTCTAGAGATCAAAACACGATAACTTGAGTCGGTGACTATGACCCACTCGATATGGTGAGCTTGACCCTTGAAGAAGGACTCTCAACAACACGAAGTTTCTTCAATCAAGTTGCAATCAAATTCTAACAGTTTCTTGTTTACCCCGCGAGATCCTTGAAAACATTGCATACATATATATCATTTCATAACAGGTCTTCCAGTACAGGTCTCTCATCTTCTCTGTTGTCTATTTCAGCAATCATGTCTTCTGAAACACCTACTGATCAAGCTATTAAGGCTCTTCAAGCTCGAATGCTCAATTCTAGGAGTTGTTCCTGAACTTAGCCAAGGGGCAGCAAGATTTGAAGTCTCTCACCTTGAAGGAGAAGAAGAAAAATAAGAAGAAGGTGGTCCTCCTGAATATGGGTCACAGGTTTGGGAATAGGTCACGACCAGAGACTGATTTGTCCTATTCATCTGGAGGGAATCAAGAGGAAAGAAAGGGTCCTAGCCCTGTGGTTTCTGACAATGACACTGATTTTGATGAAGACCAGTATCCTCCTGTTGAGGATAGGTATAAGCAACTTGAAGACCGACTCAGTGCAATGGAAATTCAGAAGATACTTGGGTTGGACTTTGGAGATCTGGGATTGGCATCTGGGGTGGTGATCCCTCACAAGTTTAAAGCTCATGTCTTTGCTCAGTATGATGGGGTATCCTGCCCGAAGCTACACCTTCACTCATACGTCATAAAGATTCAACCCTATACTGCTGATAGAAATCTCTGGGTTCATTTCTTTCAAGATAGTCTGTCAGGGACTCAACTTTAATGGTTTTGTCAACAAGAAGGAGCTAACGTCCGCAACTGGGAGGACCTTGCTACTGCTTTTTACAAGCAATACCAGTATAATTCCGACCTTGCTCCCACGCGTACTCAGCTTCAGGGTATGTCTATGGGTACAGGATAAGGCTTTAAGGACTACGCTCAGAAGTGGAGAGATATTGTTGGAAGAGTCCAACCCCCTCTGTCTGATAGGGAGTTGGTGGATATGTTTCTTGGGACTTTGTCTGGTCCCTATTTCAATCATTTGATCGGCAGCTCGTCAGTGGGTTTCACCGAACTGATTCTGACTGGAGAAAGAGTAGAAGTTGGGATCCTGAGTGGTAAGATCCAGAAAGATACCTCTTCGAGTACAGAGAAGAAGTCATTTGGTGGCAAGAGGGAAGCCAATGTTGTGCACGGCCAGAAGAGGCATGGCAAGGCACACTACCACCAATCTGTGGGGGCAGTGTTGATATCTAATTCGACACGCACATAACGACCACAACAACGAAATAATCAGCCAAGGGGGGAAAGACTTCAAAGGGAGTTCACCCAAACCAACATGCCATTGTCACAAGCATTACAGCACATGTTGAAGATGAATCTGATTACGGTGATAAACCCTCATCCGAACCCTAAGACTTCTTCTCCTAACTACAACCCGAATGCAAGGTATGCTTATCATTCTGGTAGCCCAGGGCACGATACTAACGATTGTTGGGCGTTGAAATATAAGATTCATAATATGATTGACGCCAAGGAGATCGAATTCGACCCTCCTAAGACTCCCAATGTGATCACTGCTCCCTTGCCAAAACATGGCTAGGATTGAAAGCATTTTTGTTCATTTGAATTCTGAAGTTGTATTTTTCTTTGCCTATTCAAACAATTATTGTCATGTAAAACTTTTTATTTCATTAATGCATTACACGTGTCTGTTTTAAATTAATTGTTTTCACTATGCTTAAATTGCTTCATATTTCCTTTTTGTGATGTTCAACTCTCGATTAAAAATTCTGAGCCTTTAGAGGGAGGATGACGAAAATGATATCAAAATCTCCACAGTATGCTTTTGAACAGACCCCGCTGACGATGTACAGACGTTGTTTCAAATCCTAAACAATGGAGTTATAAGGAAGATAATCCCTCGTCAACCCCTTTGAGCCAAAAGAAGTAGGAGTCTTTCTTTTTACACAAATTAAAACCCTTAATCCCAACCTGGGGTAGGTTAGTTTTCTCAGTTAATTCAGGTGCACAATGAATGGCATCGAAGAAGTCCTTCCAAAATGAAAGACGGTGATGGTTCCCCATAAGCGTCCAGACAGGCAGTCACTATCTTTAGAAATAAAAGCCCACTAAGTCAAAACCTATGAAGGAGACTTAAGAGAAAAACTGGGGCATCCCGCTGGCTGTAGTCACAAAAACAAACAGTTCAGGCAAAAGACAGGGATAATAAAATCAAAAAGAAAGGTCCTGCAAACTCTCAACAAAAATGACTGCCTGTTCAAAATAATCTGTCAGTATCCGAACCATCACTGGAATATCAGAGCAACAACTCAAAATAGGGTCTAAATGCACAATTAGCTGAGTTTAGGATCGAAGAACATCACGAAGAATGGGTGGGTACAAATAAAATTTGAGCCTTTATCCTTTGTTTCTTGAACCATGAACCAGACCACGTTATAACCCTTAAAAGTCCTAGCCGAGGCATGGGTTAGTTTGAAAGCATATTGTTACAAAAGGTGTCCTGACTCCTGTAGGGCTTGCTGTAAATCCTGAGTTGACATCACATTTTACAAAAATTCGCTTATTTTATTGAAAACTGCATTTTCAAAGAACTTCAAAACAGACATAAGTTTTGCATTCTTAAAATAACCTTATTTGCATATGACAATTTGCTCAACAGCAGAGAAATTCGCACGACGAATATCTAGTGAACAAAAACCTTTTCAGTAAAAAGGGTCACCTCAAGTGGAAAAAAGCACTTCCAACCAAGCGCCAGACATGATTATTGTCCATCATCTGGGGCAGTTAAGTCAAGATTCAAGGAATCTCTCAAAGATGCCAGATAGCCAGGGGCAAATCTCCATCTGAATCACTTGGGGCATTGGACATGAGTTCCAGCAACAAATCTTGCATGATCAAACATCTTCTGGTAGTATGGCAACACAACACTACCGACAGTGATAACTCCCTACACCCTGAGAGCGTGGACATAGTCAGAAAATACTGCGCATGAACAAAGACCCGCTAGGTTGATAGGACTAGGAAAAAATAAGGGCATCCCGATGAACCAAAAGGGTTCGGGCAAAAATTATGGATAAAAACAAAAGAAGATCTGTATACCCGACAAGTCGAAAACCTGAAAAGGCAGCTTGGGCAAAAAAGGGTATCCCGGTGGACTGAAAATCTGAAAAGACAGTCCAAGCAAAAGTTAGGGATCAAAGCGAACGGCTATGTCCCATCATCTTGTCATTTGTCTACCAGAAGAAGACTTACCATTTCGATTGGCAGTTACCAAGCACCTCATAGGTTGGGATAATACTCGATCCATAGGGCCTCCGCAGGCACCTTTTCCCGCAGAAACAAGGGCAGAAAAGTCTCGATGCAAAACCATTGTCATATCCTCGGCCTGCGTCCCAATAACATCCACTCCCCGCAGAGTAAGAAAAGGATAGTGGTGTTAATTCTCCCCAGCTGAGGCTCGCAACCATGAATGGGTCGGTAAGATTCTCCCCAAGCAGATTTTATTTATCCCCAGTGGAGTCTGGAAGATTTTCCCCAGTAGAGTCTGGAAGATTATCCCCAGTGAAGTCGCAACTGAAAGATCATCTCCAGCGGAGTTCATTCCTTTCACAGACAGAAATTCAACCCCCAATAGGGTTCACTATCACCAGCAACGGTAATTCATCCCCAGCTGAGTTTTTATTTCTCCAAATCAACAGATCTTCTAGCAGAGTATGTACTCCCCACAGAGTCATTTCCTTGTCAGTCTATTCCCCATCAGAGTTATTCTCTCTTGCAGGATTATTCTCCCAATCATCTTCGGTCGTTATCACCAGCGAGCGAAACTCTTTATTCTCCAACAACAGTCAGGGATTTATTTTCCCAAACTCGGACGTACCACAATAGCATTTCATGTTCATATATCATGACGTACACATACATATTGCATACAGCATAATTTCATTTATTTTGAGAACATCATCATACAATGCATGTCATGCATCATATATGATTAATGATGTACCTTTTCAGGAAATATGGTTATCATCAACAAACTTCCTTCAAGTTCAAGATTAACTCTGGAAACTAAACAGACTTTACACGGATTCGTCACGAAGCAATCTTACACGGGTTTCTCCTAAATGAAGTTTCACACAAACTTATCTCAAAGTAATCTTACCCAGGTTCCTCCAGAAGTTTTACACAAACTTATCCCGAAGTAACCTTACCCAGGTTCCTCCATAAGTTTTACACGAACTTAACTTATCACAAGATGCAGTTTTACCTAGACTCATCCTGAAGCAGCCTTACCTAGGTTTCTTCCCGGTTCAGATACAGTTTTACCTAAATTCCACATGAAGCAGCCTTACCTAGGTTCCTTCTCTTTCCCGATGAAGTTTCACCTAGACTCATCATGAAGCAGCCTTACCTAGGTTCCTTCCCTTTCCCGATGCAGTTTCACCTAGACTCATCATGAAGCAGCCTTACCTAGGTTCCTTCCCTTTCCCAATGCAGTTTCACCTAGACTCATCCTGGAGCAACCTTACCTAGGTTCCTTCTCTTTCCCGATGAAGTTTCACCTAGACTCATCCTGAAGCAGCCTTACCTAGGTTCCTTCCCCTTCCCGATGCAGTTTCACCTAGACTCATCTCGGAGCAACCTTACCTAGGTTCCTTCTCTTTCCCGATGAAGTTTCACCTAGACTCATCCTGGAATAACCTTACCTAGCTTCCTTCTCTTTCTCGATGTAGTTTCACCTAGACTCATCCCGGAGCAACCTTACCTAGGTTCCTTCTCTTTCCCGATGAAGTTTCACCTAGACTCATCATGAAGCAGCCTTACCTAGGTTCCTTCCCTTTCCCAATGCAGTTTCACCTAGACTCATCCTAGAGTAACCTTACCTAAGTTCCTTCTCTTTCCCGATATAGTTTCACCTAGACTCATCCCGGAGCAACCTTACCTAGGTTCCTTCTCTTTCCCGATGTAGTTTCACCTAGACTCATCCCGGAGCAACCTTACCTAGGTTCCTTCTCTTTCCCGATGAAGTTTCACCTAGACTCATCCCGGAGCAACCTTACCTAGGTTCCTTCTCTTTCCCGATGTAGTTTCACCTAGACTCATCCCGGAGCAACCTTACTTAGGTTCCTTCTCTTTCCCGATGAAGTTTCACCTAGACTCATCCTGGAGCAACCTTACTTAGGTTCCTTCTCAGGTCAGATACAGTTTTACCCAAACTCCTCACAAAGCAGCCTTACCCAGGTTCGTGTTCGGTTCATATGCAGTTTTATCCAAACTCTTCACGAAGCAACCTTACCCAGGTTCCTTCTCATAAGCCATACTATCCAGGTTTCTTTTCTCCTATCTCCAGACAGCAGTCCACAACACTGTAAGACCCAGACCTATCAAAAATGATCGGTCTCAACTTTCCCTAGTAGGTCACGATGCAGTCTGGACCACGACCAGATAACAGTTCATTTTCACCTCCTCGACTAAGAGACAATTCCTCAGCAGAATAACGGACGCCGAAGCTCCTAAAATTCTATTTCTCTCAGGACAGAGATCAGCCTTCCCCAATGGAATCTTACTCAATAACAGGTACACAAGCTCTCGCTAAGGAATCTCTTATGCGATCGACACTCCTTCGGATGGCATCTTTATGCCCATTCCCGACATCTCAAGATAATTACCACTTCATGCGAGTGCAAATTTCTGGGCACTCTAGTGTTCAATCATCTTCCACCTTCGGATCACGAAAGGCACGAAAGCCAATATACATCCTCAGGATTAAGAAGATTGAACAGGGGAAGCTGTTTTACCCCAAAATTTTCCCTCCCATATTTCTCAAAACATTTCAAGAAAGATCTCCAAGTTGCTCAAGGTAGTCCAAGGGTTGGCCATACAAGCTCTCTCCTAAGGCAGTCTACCCCAAACTAGGGTTTCATGTTGCATCAAGATACTTGAGTCCAAGTGATCCCAAGTTCTCACCAATTTCCTAATATGTTCTCAAGATCATCCATGTCAAGTTTCAATCCTTGCAGAGGAAGTTTGCTCAGTCAATTGCTCAAAAGCCTGAAAATCGACTGTGTTAGGGCAAAAGTCAACTGTGGCCCACATACAGTCAAACTTCAATATTTTTGGTCAACATTCTCATTTTGAAGGATATTTCATCATTTGATCATGGGTTGATCATGATTCATCAAGGATTTCTCATAATTCATCAAGACTCAAAAGTTGCTAAATTAGGGTTTTGTAGGAAAAGTCAACTAAACTTTGACCAAGCATAACTTTCTCATAATTTATGAGAAATGACCCATCTAAAGCTCATTTTGAAGAGGATTCAATTCCCTACAATCCATCTTCATCTCCCAAGTTCAAAATATGCACTCACAAGAAGTTATGAATTTGGACATTATAGGTCATTTTGAAAAGTCAACAAAAAACACATTTTTTGTCGAAGATTCATACATGAGCATGGAATATCAAAATAATATGAGACCAAAAGGGTTGATTAGAGGACATCTCAAGATTTCTAAAAACTCAAATAACACCTCCAAAGGTTCAAAATTGAGGAAGTTATGCATTGGTGAAGTTGACCTTTTTTGCAAAATTGCCAAAAGTCAACTATCCCTAAAACTTCAAATTTTGCCAAATGGGCCCAATCTTTTTCACTTGTTTTGAGTTGGCAACATAGTCCACGAGCTCTAGCATTTTCCACTTGTCCATATCTTATTTTTATTATTTATTTTTATTTTTATTTGAATTAATTCAATTTAAATCAAAACAAATCAAATAAAATCCAAAATATTGAAAGTAAGAGATATTGTGCTTGTTTCAGGTTCCAAGTACAGCTAGCAAATCATTCAAGCTCGTATCAAGGCATGTGTGCGTAAAAAGATTGGAAATAGGCCAAATTTGGAAAGTTTTCAAGGAGGATCAAAACAAATCAAAAATCATTGAAGGAGGAAGATTTGGATCAGTTTTGGAACCCTAATCTATTCCTTGGTACATATAGAATGAGGCCAGACCTAAAAAGGGGGGAGAGACAGGCGTATGAGCAAGAACCAAAACTAAAAAAAAGCAAGAAAAGTGTGAGATCGAATTTGCACTTAGAGGCCTCCTCAAGACTCGTTGCCTATCCCAATCGACTCCTGGGACTCTCAGCAAGCTAAACCTATCGAAACCACGCATTTTCAACCCCCAAATCGCACTGTAAGTTGCTCACGGCATAGCCCTGTTCTTGAATTCGAATCTCATAATATAGGCATTGTTAGGATGAATTAGCTACATATTCTTGATCTATGGAACATATGTAAGCTTTCTGCATCATTCAATTTCAATTATAAGGCCTGTAGTGAATTTCACCATTGTTAGGTTTCGTAGCTCCATTTTAGGGTTTTTTCTTGCAGGAGAAATTTACCTTCGTAAGTGGTACCATCTTGTTCAGGAGGATGAGACAAACTCAGACATGGCATTAGTTTCCATTTATGTGGCCCATGGAGGATTTTTGAACGAACCAAGCATATAGCTACGGACAAGTGTCCGTATGTAAAAGTCTGAGACTTTTACCCACGGAGAGAGGAAGGAGACGATGAGTTGTCACTCCCCTATTGGCCCGTTCTAACGTTCAGCGCGCGTTTTTTTGATTTTCCAATATTTCTTTGTTTTACATATTATTATTATTGTTTCATTATTGTACAACAAAAGCAAAGTGCCCTAGTGGTAGCCAGGTAGCGCTTAAGGCATTGGAAGGCTGGAGGTCAGGGGTTCGATCCCTGCCTCCAGCATTTGTTATTTTCATGTTTTCTTTCAGATAATCCAGGGTGTTCACAAGCCAAAAGACCACCATAGGTCTTCATCATCAATCATGCCAAGTGGATGGATGGCCAAATCTGATGGCCATCCAGGAAGGTGCATCATGAGCCAAGTCAAACGTGCCATACAGGATCTCAAAGGTCAACGTGGACCTTCTCTTTTGGGCCCAGATTTCAGCTATTCACACCCTCCAAAAATGCTATTCAGGCCCATTTTCTCACTCTTTTTTTCCTTTTTTACATTATATTTAATTATTTCATTTAATCATTTTTACTAACAATTAAATTATTTTCTTTTTATCAAAAATCACCAAAAAAAATTGTATGTCCAATTAAAATTAGAATATTATTTTTCATCAATAAATTAATTAATTTAATTAGGTTTGATTAAATTAGACAACTTTAATTTATTTTTGCAAAAATATTAAAATTAATTAGAATAATTAGGTTTTATTACTAACTTAATTATATTTTATTTTTTTCCTAAAATAACCAAAAACCAAAAATAGGTCATGTAATTATTTTTATTAATTAATTTAATCATTAATTAATTTTCATATTTAATTTAGAAAAACTTAGTTCTTTTCTTTTAAAAAATATTAAAAACAACAAAAACAATCTTTTCTTTTTAATTAGGTTAGGAGGGTCAAAACCTTAATTTCTCGTCGATCTAATTTTCTTCGCGCGCTTTATTATTATTTTTACCCAATTATTGTATCTGCTCATATTGTGTAATAATTTTAATTAGGACTTTTACATTTATCGCTTTTATTTTCAAAGGGTTTGTTTTTGACTATGTAAATACCCGAAGCCTTGTAATAGCATAGTTTAATTTCCGCACTTTTAAAATTCCACAAATTATTAACTGTTAGATGTATGAATAATTAGGGTTTGCATGACAAGAATGTATGTCTAATTTTAAAACAGTTAGATCACCCTAAATGTGCAAAGATAAATAAACTGAAATTGAATCATTCGCACATGCGCACTCCTAGGGTACACTCCCACTTGGTTGCCTTCGGTAAACGGTCATTGAGTATAGGGTGCTTTAGTGGTCTCCCTTTTGTCCAAAGATCATAGTTGCCTCGAAAAGGTTGCCTCGGATATTGTTGCCTCGGATATTGTTGTCTCGGATAATTGATCTAAGACATTAGGGTTACTACTAAAACGTCCTAACATTGCTTTAGTGACCGCACGTCCCTTTTCGAATTGACCCTCAAATCTCCAACGACGATGCTACCTACTCACTAATAGTGGGATAGCATTGTCTAAAGGAAACAAACATAAAACGATTCTTTTTTCGAGTAGGTAGATTAGTTCTTAAGTACTTGCTCAATCAAAACAAACTTTTTTCACACTTACACTCCTTTACAAACAAAGTTTTCAAAAACACTTCATTACACTCTTGAAGACAGAAGCAAGAGTTAAATCGAAGTTAAAACAAAAACTTTTCAAAGCCCACAAACACAAAGAAAATAATTTTGAAAATGATGAGCAAGTACCTAAGAGTCCGTAGATAACTATGGATAGAAAGGGTGTTAATACCTTCCCTTTTCTATAATCTACCCCCCGTACTCAGAAATATCTCGAAAAAGGAATTTTTCTGTGCTTTTTTCCTTTCCTTGTTGGATAAAATAAAAGACGGTGGCGACTCTTACTTACCGCGACATTTTGCGAACACAAACACAAAACGCAAACCAACAATTCCTTAAAAAAGGGAAACACATCCCGGTTCTGGCCACCGTATCACACTAACATACCAGAAATGGAAAAGGACAATAATATTTACAATGTTGAGGTGCCTTCTAACAAGCTCTTTCTTTAACGTCGTTAGAGCTCGACGGCCTACGGTGATTTCACAAATCACCAAGACGGACCACACTTGTTTCTCGATTTACCTCGCCTCCAAGGTAGACTTTCAACCGCTGGCCATTCATAGTCCAAACTTCTTTTGAGATTGGATCCTCCAACACAATTGCTCCATAGTCTTTCACATCTTTGATCAAGAACGGACCCTGCCATTTGGACCTGAATTTTCCCGAAAAAAGTTTTAGCTGCGAATTGAAGAGAAGCACCAAAACAAGACAGTGCACTCACATCCCACTCCAAACACATCCTGAGATACTCTAGCCCAAATAACAGGAAAATCACATTCCTTTTCATACTACACCAAATCGAGAACAACCTCTAATAACCTTTACTGTAGAGGCGACAAAAATATATATTACGTTATATAGACTACTCTCAATCACCTTATCATTCTTTCACACTCTTCAAAAAAAAATTGAGAATCACTCCCACACAACATTAACACAATAAAGTAAGAGAAAACAAAATAAATTAATATATATATATATATATATATATATATATATATATATATATATATATATATATATATATATATATATATATATATATATATATATATATATATATATATATATATATATATATATATATATATATATATATATATATATATATATATATATATATATATATATATATATATATATATATATATATATATATATATATATATATATATATATATATATATATATATATATATATATATATATATATATATATATATATATATATATATATATATATATATATATATATATATATATGTTGATTTTCACATACAATTGCGCCATTTTAATAGTTTTTATTTAAAAATATTTGTAAAAAAAGAATATAAGTGCTTATTGCACTCTTTAAAAAAATGTTATAAACTTTTTAATAAAAAAAATATGTTTATAGCTTTATTTAATTAAAAAACACTATAAATCTGTTAAAATAATTTTAAAAATTGCAATTTGTAGATTTTTTTTAAAAGAACTTTAAACATTTATGTTTTAAAATAATGGGCAGTGTTTATAGTGCTTTGCTTTTTTTAAATAAAAAAACTAAATGTTGGCACATGATATAGAAAAAGTCAAGCGAGTATTTATAGTTCTTTTGCAAGAAAAATGCTATAAATCTTTATACTTAACCCATTATCAACACATAACACCCTTCATTATGAATGCAATCATTCAAACACGCACAACAACATGCCCTTGAAAATGGATATTACCTTTATCTTCCTCATTTAAAACCCACCAAGCTATAAACCATTCATCTTCATATTCCTCTTTATAAGTTGTAGTCTTTCTCCCTCTCAATCTCTTATAGGTTTTAAAAAAATTCACTATCGTGTTTTATCATTTAATATATTTCAGATATATTAACTAAAATATTAGATAGGTAGGTTAGTAAGTGATACAAAGACGTATTTGTATCATAAGTGTACTAAGTTCATAAGATTGTAAGTGGTTTAAACTGTGTGATATCAAAGCATATAGTAAATGGTGTGACAATAGATTCATTAACATACTAACCCTGTTAATATTTATGTTGGCTGAGAATAACACGCTCAATAGTCGAACTTATAAGGCCGTTAAAATATTTTATTTATATTGACATGATTTATGAGAAGATATATGTTTTTCCTAATGATTACACTCTCTTTTGAAGTGTCTATGTGTCATTAAATATGTGTCTCACGTCTTTCCAAATAATTATTAGATTTAATTAGATTTAATATTTAAATATAATTTAAATTATTTAGATTCAAATTTAATTAGAGTTAGATATAAATAGTTTTAGTCTGTATTATTATTTGTGCAATTCAATAATATAAATCTTTATTTCCTTTATTACTCTATCTAACTCGCCTAACTAAGACCACCTCCAACGGTGGTTTTTCATATTGGTTTGTCAGCTTGGCATTGAAATTGTCAACAAAAAAGTTGTTCCAGCTGGTGAACGGTACAAATATAAGCAAAGGTTCTTCATATATTTTTATTATTAAAATAATCAATTAAAATTGTGGGACCCAATATAAAATTTAGTATGAATAAAATATTAATATACAAAGTAAAATTGTGGGACCCAATATAAGTTCTTTAAAATTGCACCATTGGAGTGAAAAATGGAGTGAGTTGCTTCAAGATGATGTGGTTTAATGGGTCCCACAAAGAACCCAAATATGAGTAGCACCATTGGAGATGCTTTAAAATGTCTCATGCACTAACAAATTGGCATTCAGAGTTTTCAGTTATTGTTCATGATCGAGTTTTCAAGAATTTTACGTCAGAGATCATGTTTCTAGGACAAGTGAATCAACTGCTGCGAAGATGGCTAGTGATAAGGGCATTCTGAATTCTCTTCCAATGCTTGACGGCAAGAATTGGATCTGGTGGAAAAAATAGATGCAATCCTTGTTTGGCTTCCATGAAACCCTAGAAGTGGTTACCGACGACGTCCTGTGTTGGTTACAAATACAACCTACGAACAGAAAAAACCCACAACAAAGTCAAGAAGAAAGATTGCAATGTTGTTTATTGCATTCAGACGACAGTCGATGCTGCTAATTTTGATAAAATCTCTCATGCTGAAACAGTGAAGGAGGCATGAGATACTCTGATGAAGTATTACGAAGGAGATGAGAAAGTCAAGGTGGTCAAGTTACAAACTTTGGATCGACCATATGAGTTATTGTCAATGGGAGAAGATGAAAAAGCTGCAGAATATGTGTCAAAGGTTCAAAAACCCATCCATCTCATGAAGGGTTATGGTGAAACCGTAAATGATAAGATGATAGTTGAGAAGGTAACGAGAATGTTGGCATCTCACTTTGATCACGTTATCGTAGATATTCAAGAATCCAACAATCTTGAAACCACTAAAGTGGAAGATTTGGTTGGTTCGTTGGAGGCACGTGAGATGAGGATTGTCGAAAGGAAATGGGTGAAAGACTCGATACAGGCTCTGCAAGCCCAGTCATGGAAAAAGGATGGTGGTTCCAACAAATTCAAAGGCAAGTTCGACAAGACTCGGGGCAAGAAGTCTTGGTCGAAATCTCACAAACATCAGGTCGAAGATGGAGCTTCTGAATCCTCGAAAGGAGGAGGAGGAAACTATCGAAAGGGTAAAGAAGATAAAAAAAAGGTGTGCAGTGCTATAACTGTGAAAAGTGGGGTCACGTAGCCAAGAATTATTAGTACAGAAAAGACAAGGGATCGACAAGCAAGGACGAAGGAGGGAACCTTGCACACCAAGACTCATATGATTTTGAAGGTGGTATGGTGGTTATGGTTGCATTTGCACATAACCATGTCGGATCCAAAATCTGGTTTCTCAATTCAGGCTGTTCGAACCACATGACTGGTCGGAAGGAGTGGTTGGTAGATTTTGATGAGTAAAAGAAGAGCAAGGTAAAACTTGCTGATAATAGTTCGTTGCAAGCAGAAGGTACTGGAAATATAGTCTTTCAAATGAGTAATGGAGGGAAAGCTATGATCAAAAATATGATTTATGTACTTGGAGTAAAGTGCAACTTGTTAAGTGTTATATAACTAGTCAAAAAAGGTTTTTCAATTGTCATGAAAGATGGATTTTTAAAATTGTTCGACACCAAGAACAATTTGGTCTTAAAATCTCTATTGTCGAAGAACAGGACATTTAAGATTATGATCAGTTCGACTGAAGTTCAATGTTTGAAAATTGTTATTGACCACAAGGATAGTTGGTTGTGGCATTTGAGGTTTGGACATTTGAATTTTTAATCACTCAATCAACTGATTACTCAAGACGTGGTTACTGGAATTCCAAGTCTTGAGATGCCTAAAAAACTTTGTGAAGGTTGTTTAGTAGGAAAGAAATCTAGAAATTCTTTCGTTTCGACTATGCCAATGAGATCATCTTGCATACTCGAAGTGGTATATTCAGATGTATGTGGTCCATTCGAAGAACATATAATTGGTGGAAACAAATATTTTGTTTTGTTTGTGGATGAGTTTAGACGAAAGATGTGGATCTATGTGATTAAATGAAACGACGAAGTATTAGAAATATTTAAGAGATTCAAGATACTTGTCGAAAACCAGAGTGAGAAGAAGATCAAAGTTCTACGAACAAATGGAGGTGGCAAATACACATCCAAGATGTTTAAAGATTTATGTGCAGAACATGGTGTTGATCATGAGGTAACTGCTCCTTATACACCTCAACATAATGGAATTGCTGAAAGAAGAAACATAACCATATTAGATATGGCGAGATACATGCTGAAGCAAAATAATTTGCCAAAGTATTTATGGCAAGAAGTTGTTTCGACTGCAATTTATATTTTGAATAGGTGTCTTACCAAGATATTGAAGAACAGAGTTCCTAAAGAATTATTAAGTGGCAAATGACCATCAGTAAGTCATTTGAAGGTGTTTGACTCTATGTGTTACAAGCATGTTCCTGATGTAAGGAGAAGGAAGATTGATGACAAGAGTGAACTTATGATTTTGGTAGGATATCATAAAACTGGTGCATACACGTTATTCAATCTAGTTAATGAGAAGATTGTGTTGATTCGAGATATTGTGATTAATGAAAATTCTGTTTGGGATTGGAATTCTAGCAATTTAATTAACAAGCCATTGATGAGCCCTGATGTCGATGAAGAAACTGATGAAGTAGAGGTCGAAGGAATTGTTGAAAATCCAATCAAAGTCGAAGAAGAAGCAGTTGTTGACATTCATGACACAATCAAAGTCAAAGAGGTTGTGGCTGAAACAAGCCAAACACCTCAAAGAAATAGAGTTCTTCCAACAAGACTTCATGATTATGAAGTGGTGGGTGATGATGAAGTCACACCAGATGGAGAATTAGTTCATTTTGCTTTACTTGCAGATGTTGAACCAATTAACTATAACGAAGCTTTGAAGACTAAACAGTGGAAGTTAGCTATGTTTGAAGAGTTACAGGCAATCAAAAGAAACAACACATGGGAGTTAGTCGAATTGTCAGCATATACAAAAGCTATCGAAGTAAAGTGGGTATTCAAGTTGAAACATAATGTTGATGGCTCGATAGCAAGACATAAATAAAGATTAGTAGCTCGAGGGTTTCTTCAAAGAGAAGGACTCGACTACTCTGAAGTATTTGCTCCAATAGCAAGATTGGGGACTGTTCGACTATTGGTAACATTGGCATGCAACCAACGTTGGTCGATATTTTATTTAGATGTGAAATCAGAATTTCTGAATGGTCCTTTAGATGAAGAGGTCTATGTAACACAAACTCCAGGGTTTGTGATTCAGAAGGAAGAGATTAAACTATATAAGTTACACAAAGCGCTATATGGCCTCAAACAGGCACATGGGGCATGGATTAAGAAGACCGACTCATACTTAGTCGAATCGGGACTTGTCAAATGCAAATCTGAGTATGGTGTCTATGTTCAAGTTGTAGCACAAGATATAAAAATTATTTGCTTATATGTTGATGACTTGCTAGTAATTGGAAACAGCTTGGAGAACTTGTCGAAGTTCAAAGAGCTGATGATGAAGGAATTTGAAATGTCTAATCTGGGAAATTTGTCTTATTTCTTAACTGTGGAATTTCAAATGTCAAAGAAAGGTATGTTGCTACATCAATGGAAGTATGTCAAAGAAATACTCAAGATATTTAGAATGGATTATTCGAATCCTGCATCATCATCTATCGAACCAAATGTAAAATTGGAGAAGAATGCAGAGGAAGACAAAGTCGATGTAACTTCGTTCAAGCAAATGTGGAATCTTTGAGGTATGTGTGCAATAGTCGACCTGATATAGGTTTCACTGTAGGATTAGTAAGAAAATATATGAGTGAACCAATAGTGTCACGTATGAAGGCTGCAAGAAGAATCCTGAGATATATGAAGGAGTCGATAAACTGTGGAATATTATTTCGACGAGATTATGAAGATAAAGAAGAAATAGTTAATTTTTTTTAGATGTTGATTGGTGTGGAGATAAGGAAGATCGAAGAAGAACAACTGGATATTTCTTTCAAGTATTTGGTGCCCCAATATCATGGTATTCAAAGAAACAACCTGTGATGGCATTATCATCTTGTGAAGCTGAATATATAGTAGGACCCTATGATGCATGTCAAGCAATTTGGATCAGATATGTACTTGAAGAAATAAAGGTCGAAGTGAAGAAACCTCTTGTATTATAAATCGACAACAAGTCAGCCATAAATCTGGCAAAGAATCTAGTTCTGCATGGAAGAAGTAAACATATTGAAGTAAGGTTTCACTTATCGAGGGAAAAGGTAAATCGAGGTGAACTTGAAGTAAGGCATTGCTCGAGTGAAGTACAGTTGGCCGACATTTTCACCAACGGATTGAAGATTGACAAATTCTTGAATTTGAGAAAGAAATTAGGAAATGTTAAGATTGATTGTTTTTGAGGATGTTCTACAACTTGGATTATGGGGGTGTGTTGAAATATTAAATTAGATTTGGATAAATATTAGATTCGATTAAATTTGATTAGGTTTAATATTTAAATATAATCCAAGTTGTGTAGACCCAAGCCCAATTAAGATTGTATATAAATAATCTTGGTCTGTATCATTATTTGTGCAATTCAATAATAAAAATCCTTATTTCCTTTATCTTTCTCTCTTTCTCTCCTCACTAAAGTGACTCACACACTAACAATAATAAGAAAGGAATGACTTTTGCCAAAATGTTAATAACCCCAAGATTCAGGCACATGTATAAGAATGTAAAATATGCAAAAACACTTAATGTAAAAAACAACAAGAAAAAGTATGGATCCAAGTAAGTTGGTAACCATATCAAATATTAAAAAGAAAAAATCATGTTAGTATGTTCTTCACAATGTTTATGAGGTTGAGACACATGTTGAAAAATATAAGAACATCTTAAAAAGTTGAACCTTAACATAAATGACAATTGCTTAATATGATATCAAAACCTTATTTTATATTATGGTTTAAAGATCATATTTTTACTAAAAATTAAAATTTATTTTCAAAACAACTGAGGGAGTTGGAAAATCATCCAAATAAACATGTTTTTTCTTATTATGGACATGTAATGTTCTTTCTTGGGCCTAAATACAATTAGTGTCCCAACAAAGTTCTTGGCCCATAACAAACATATTAGGACCACTAATTGTCATATAGACCTAAGATCCGTGTGATCATAAGGTGGGATGATGATCTTGACGTTAGACCAATCTCGTCACATAAAGGTATTATTCCACCAGCTCTGAACCCAAAGAAAGATCTAGAACCTCATGAACAAGCGTGGACCTTCCCTAAAGAGAACACGCAATCCAAACAAATGATTAAAAGATTAATGTTAGATGAGAAATTAAATAATATTGTGACATGTGTTCATTTGGACAACTATCATACATAAAAAGGTTCCAGTCGCTAAAAATCCTTGAATCTACCTCTAAAAGAGGAGATAAATATCAAATAAAGTTAGACACTTTTTTTACCATAAATATCTTCGTTACCTTAAATATTCACTAACTTGAGCATCATGGTATTTGTAGGTACAACTCCTGATGTTAGACCATGTTTGAAGTGTTATTATATCTTCCAAAAAATCACCAGATCCTGACCAACTTCACATCCTTTTGAATGATTCATTTCAAGAAGTATTATTGGATCCGTTTGTGGGAACATTCATAAAACTTCAAACACTCTTTTCTCAAACTCCATAATGGTGAACCACAAGAGAATATAACCATGTAAAATTGTAATTTACCCCCTAATATATTATTAGCACGATCCTGAATGAAGATGAAATCACGACATCCTCCTCACACTAGGGTATTTGATTCAACCTCCACCAACAATTAAGGTCATCCTTGTTTTCCCATCGAATAGATAATTATCGCAGCACTTGGGGACCTTCATCCTAAACAAAGAAATCTTACCACCACAAGTATCTCCATAAGGAGACAACGTCGCATCCTAACTCAATACTTCAATAAGGCCAGCAATGAAAATTGAACTTAACACCCTTAGGAGATATTTGTTTGTGGTAGTCAATAGAAGGTCAACAATTTTGGAACCACAAAATAAGCAACTCCCGAGGGTCGATACCATCTACCCTATACATCTATTGCTACCTAGACTCCTAGATGATGTAGTGACAAACTACAAATATAGTCATGCAGATTTATCCCAACATTGTTGGCCCTGAGGCCACTATAGGAGTAGATCACACTCTCAACTAATGCATTCTCCCTTAGGATCAGAATTCGATGGTTAACATTAGAGGAATTGTTGTCATCGCCATTCACACATTTTTTGTTCTCATCTTATGAAGTTTCTGAAAGAGATGAAGACGTATTCTTCTTTAAGCCGTAGAAACAGTGAAATTCCTATACGCGGGAAAATCCAAACACCATTAGGAATAAGGACCTATCACGAGACGTATGACCTAAATGAGAATGTGAAACTCGTTGTCGTCTTACTAAACTTCAAAAGAGATAAAGGAATAAGAAATTCAATTTATATGTCCTCACCTTGAAGGAAAGGGTCATTGCTTGGTTTATAGGGTAAAGAAACATGTCAATATGTTCTCGAGGAAATCTCCATATGAAATTTTGTACGAACTTCACGACATCTCAAAGGTATCCTAAATCATTTAAACGTTTAGCCTCAATCATGAAGGAAAAAGTCATATAGTGAAAGATTCAACAAAGAGGTCATCATGGTTAAGAGATACAACTATAAAATGAAAAGGTACATATTAAGCCTCGAACTTCAATTATGCTCTAAATTCACAGAAAGCTTCAGGTTTAGGGCCCTAGAGACTTTCACAACTTTCTAGCAAGAGGAAAGAAATACATACTGAAGGTTGATAAAAACACAAGAAAATGGGGGATTTGATTGAGTTTTCAAAAACTTTTCTTTAGAAATGCTTCTCACAAACAATCAATGATAGACAAGTTAAGGAAGAGGAGTGACACAATCAGTTTACACAAGTTTTCCTTAAACAATGCTACTCTTGTCCACCCACCATGTGATTTTGCCTTCAAAAAGGACTTAATCCACTAATCTTGAAAGATTACAAACAACTTCTAAGAGTTTAGAAAAACACCTTATCCCTCTCAAGTATACAGAATATCACCTAGTCACTTGAGGAAAACAAATCTTTGAAAGACTTACAATCAAACAGTGTTTACAATAGTGCTTCTAAAAAGCAGATTTAACACTACAATAAAGAATAAATGTTTACACACAAATATGAGCAACAACTCTTATGTATACAATAATGATTAACAAAAATCTGAGCAACAATTCTCTGTATTTTCTCTTGAGAATAAATGTTAACACAAATATGAGCAATAGATCTGTGTTTCTGATTTGAATAATATTTCTCACTTGATAACTTCTTTGAACAATAGCTTTTCTTTGTTTCAATATTTCTTCTATTTTTCGTTTCTGTTCCTTCTTGTTCATCGTCATTTCCTTCAATGAAATAGTTCTCTTTGTATAGGCTGAGAAAGTAGACCATTGGATAGTACAAAATATCACTTCTATTTGCCAGATGCTACAATGGTAGCATGAGATCGTGGGAGACAAATTCCTTTGATCATACAACATAGTCTTTACCATTGTGGAATAGGTACAATATTGTTGTACTACGGATTATTTCGGATGTGAAATGGTGATTTTTGAAGTAAAGATGAGAGAGAAGAAGAGATCATATTCTTGTTCTTAATCTTCTAATAGATTATTTCTTATGTGAAATGATGATTAATCCAGAAAACGTTTCATTGTAATGTTTCCAAAAGTATCAGAGTCTTCAGAATCAAAACATTGTCTTCAGACTTGAAGCAACAACTTATCTGACAAACAAATCTTGATTTCTGAGATGAAAGCAAAAGCATATATGAGAAGCACATCATCTTTATTTATGAGTGTTGTACCCCAAAATTTGCCCTCCCATTTCCTCAACATTTTCTCATCACAAGACCCTTGAAGATTAAGATTCAGTTAGGGTTCCCTCTGCTCAAGACTTCCCCTTTGCACTGTGGACTCAAATTAGGGTTTGTGTTTGCCTAAGGATGTTTTGACCTAAAATGCCTAAGATGACTTTCATGCTTCATGTTGGACTCCCAAGTTTACCTATACCAAGTTTCAAGTCTTGATTCCAAAATTTGCCCAGTCAATTGGACAGTTGACCTAGAAATCAGCTGTATTGGGGAAAAAGTCAATTGTGGCCAATTGACAGTCAAACCTCATGAAATTTGATCTACATCAACATTATGAACTCATATGGATCATTTGATCAAGTTTGGATCACAATTCCCTAAGAAATTTGATCAGATCATCAAAAGGGCAAAATGGTCATTTTTAGGGTTTTGACTGCACAAAGGCAATTTTTGACTGTTTGACCTAGCCAATGGCAAACCAAGCTCACATATGGCCTCAAGGACTAAATGGAATTATCTTGACATGTTCATCAAGCTCAAAAGATCCCAAGTACACAAGATTGACAGTTGAATTTCCCAGTCAATTGATCAATTTTGACTGTATACTGAAAAGTCAAACTTTGACTTTTTGGTCAAAGTCAAGAGTCAAGATTCATTTTTCATCAAAACATGCCAAATCATGAAACTTGTTCATCAAGAAATCACAAAATGCAAATTAGGGTTTGAAAATGGAATTTTTCATAACTTAGAATTTTTCTAAGTTATGAAAAACCCTAATTTTTTCCCAACTTTGCCCCATATTTTCACCATGATCCATTTGGATTCAAACAAAAGTCAAAACATGAAAGTTGTAGCTTGTTGCATAATCTACAACTTTGATTCACAAAGTTTTCTCATTTGAAGCTTTTATCTCAAGTTATAAATTTTTGAATAAGGGCACTAAACCATCTTCTAACTTAGTGAAATTTGACCTATTTTGACAAGGTTTTCTACCCTACTTCAAGGCCACTTTTCATACCCTTCCACTTGGAATTTTGATTTGCATTTCAAAGATGGATTGTAGTACACATTCCAAGCTTTCCAAAATGTCCAAGAACTCATCAATCAACCTCATAACTTGAGAGATTCGAATTTCACAAGTTGGCAAAAATTCACTTTTTGTTCTTCATCAAGACATGTTCATAATCTTGCCAATTTGAAATCAGTTTGCTTTATGCTTGATTACAGGTCCTTGAACCATTTCATACTCAATAATTTAATGCATATTCAATGTGTTAAGGTGTTGTTCTTTGAGTGCAAGCATTGTATGCAAGATTAATCCTAAACTAGATAAAGTGAAATTTCCATTTTTGAAAAGATTAGCTTTATGTCAAGTTTGTAATCCAACAAGTACATGAAAGATCTGCTTGGCACAAGATTATGTGCATAACACACTGATCAAGAGATGTTTATGCAGCACATTAGGAGGCCCCCTACTAACCTAAAACCACCAACTTGCTTTTGTTGCTTAAGATAGAAGAAAAGTCCATAACTTATGCCATCTCTCATCTCAGCTTAGACACACAACACAAAAGCTACCAAACACATTCCATAGACCAAATCCAAGCTAACACACGAGCCCTTGCCATCTGAAACACTCCCATTGCTCTAATCACCTCAAAACTGTACAAACAGGGGAGCCCCTGCAGTTTGAGTGCAAACTCCCAATCCCTTCGAGCATTTTGATCCAAACCTTTTCCTCTACCTTCCCTACAACATATGCAAGCTAACCATGTCCTAAAATCAGACCTGTAACACCTCCAAACCACTTCACCATTTTTAATTTTCTGTTTTGCAGTTGGAGTTCACTAGCTCGATTCAGGGAGTTTCAAGACAAAGTAGGAATTGGAAAAGCATCCTTACACTTCAAGGAAGCTGTACAAGTCATCATTTCACTCTGAAACATCCTCCATTGCCAAGCTCGATTCCAACTGAACAGGTATATTCATGGAGTTCTATCTCTCTTATTAGGCATTGTTAGCTTTAGGTTTTTGAAGAAAACATGTCACAATCATAGCCCTGAACATGCTCATATGATTAGATTTCATTTATGTTTCGTGTGCTTAGAGAATTTCATGTCTGAACATTGATGAAAAGTTAGGTCAGAAATTGGGGGAGGAGAAATTCTCCCTCATCTTAGAGAGATAGGTCAAGTTATTTATATGGTTGAAACCGTCTCTTCATGCTGAACATTTCTTGTGTTATGAGTTTTTGCTGAAAAGCCAAGAATCAGGAGTTAGACATTGAAGAACAGGGGCGCGCGTTTTTTCAAATGTTTGAGCTGGAGATTGAAGACAATGATCAGTGGGCTGGGCCTGTGTTATTTTGCTTTTCACACCATCTTTTTTGATTCACACCCCCCTGGGCCCATTTGCTCATATTTTAACATTTTTGACTTTTTCTTTTTTGATTAACTTTGTTTATTTTTTCTCATGACATTTAAAAATTAAAAAATATTTTTTTTCCATCATTTTTGTATTTATTTGCATATTTATTTGTTTATTTCTTTTGTTTGTATATAAAATATATATGTACTATTATTAAAATAAATAGAAAATAGTGTAAATACAATTTTTATTTTTGTTTACATTCTGAAAATATTTCACACAAAAAATACTCTTTTTATTTATTTTATTAAAATATTAAATAAATATTTATCTTTGTGTATAATACCTATTTAAGGTTTAATATATATATATATATATATATATATATATATATATATATATATATATATATATATATATATATATATATATATATATATATATATATATATATATATATATATATATATATATATATATATATATATATATATATATATATATATATATATATATATATTATATATGTTTATTAATATATTTAAGCTAAAATATAAAAAATACTTGAGTTTTTCCATTTTTATTAATATTTGATACAAAAATACTTTTTTTCACAATATACTTCATTTTATTTTATTTTTATAAATAATAAATAAATAGTTGTATTAAATTAGATAATAATGCATTTTCTTTAAAATTAGGGTTTTTGCCCTAAATTTAAAATACTCAAAAAATAATAAATTTTTATTTTCTTTTCTCTTTTACATAAAAAATATTTTCTCATACATATAAAAACTTTCTTTTTGCATTTCACATATTTATTTAATTTCCATTTAATTATGCAATTTATTTACCTTGTAAATATTCAAAATGATGTAATAATTTAGATTTAAATTCTTGTCAATATCCCCCATTTGAACATTTGTACCCCCCCTTCCCATATTTGGTTTTGTAATAGCTTAGTAATTTTAATTTCGCACTTTATTGCTTTCTAATGATAACATGTTAGAATTAGGGTTTGTATGCGAAAAAACGATAAAAAATAGTTTGACCTAATACAAGATAAACAAGCATGAAAATGGACACACAAATCACACTTGCACCCCCTAGGGTATTCCACTTGTTGCCTTCAAATAAATGGGCCATATTGTATGTTGAACTTCTTTGGGCAAAGCAAGCAATTTGAATGATCATAGTCCCTCGACAAAACTTTTCAAAACAAACAAAAACAAATGATCAAGTCCCTTAGAGAAATTGCTCAAAGACATTTAACGCCGTTGCAATTATGGTCTAAAACGATGACCCGCGCCTGTCCCTTTCACATCCTAACACAAGGTTGCCCACCAAATACAATGGTGGAGCAAACTTGTTAAAAGGGTTAAAGTATAGCAATGATCTTTTGAGAAATTTAGGAGTAGATACCCTCTTAGTTACTTGAATCAACTTGCAAAACAAAACACTTGCCTAATTTCAAAATCACACATCACCACACTTTCAAAACAACTTTCAAAAACAAATGAAAACTTTTTCAAAAGACATACATCTTTGTATACATCCCACACATGGATCATTACAAAGGTTGCCACCACATTGGCCTCTTTTCAAAACATTTTCAAACCCACACACTCAAGCACCATTTAAAACAATTGAAAACAAAAGGCAAGTGATCTAAGCAAGTAACTAAGAGCCCATGGATAACCATGGATAGAAAGGGTGCTAATACCTTCCCTTTCTATAATCTACTCCCCGAACCCAAGAAAACATCTCAAAAGGTTTTTGCTGTGCTTTTTAACCTTTCCTTAGGATAAAATAAAAAGTCGGTGGCGACTCTTGCTAACCGCAACATTTGCGAATACAAACGCAAAACCTCAAGTCAGTTCTCCCACCGTATCACAGAACTGGCGACTCTGCTGGGGAATTACTTTTAAAGTGGAGTAACCTTAGGGTTTAGATCACCTTTGTTTTCAATTGCTTGCTTTGTTTGCTTTTACATTTTGTGGGCTTTGTATCGGAGCTTTATAGATCCTAACCCGGATCTGGGGATACCTTCTTAGAAAGTAGAAACAAGGCTGTGAGGGAACTGTGCGGGGTATACCGACATGGTTGAAACAGTCTGCTACGTTGATGTGGCACTTTGGTGTGTACCGGTAACCCTTGAGTTCAGTCAAGGAGATTACGGGGCCGCCGCGTGGTGTCGTGAAGCATCAACTGACCTTAGGAACCTTAATTGAACCATCTTGGCCTTTTTAGGGTAGTGAGATAACTGACTTTGGTGCAGTCCGAGGTTGGTTGATACTCGATACTACACTCAATTGAGGGTTGCTTTCCTGGAATATTTCGGTCGCCAGTTCAGTGGCTAAATCGAAACGATGAACAATGAAAGCAATCCAGTGATATTGGGACCTTTAGAACCCGGTTACTTTTGATAGGACAGGTTGAGCCCACCAAACTTCAAGAGGGTAATACCCAGACCCCATGCAGGCCAAAACTCTAAGGGCTTGTGTGACTTGTGTGCCTTACCATGTTTGCCTTTGTGAATATTTATAGTGTATCTAATCATCACATCATTACATCATACAAACATCATGAGCATTGACTAACCATTTCAAGGGTTTCGAATCTTCATCTTTGTTCTTGTTTTATAGGACATGGAAACTGCTCGCAGAAAGACAATTCAGATTAGCCTTGTAAAGATCCCTCCTCAGCTTAAGGAACTTCTGTCCAGGATTCCCGAGGGCTCTTCATTCAGTGAGAGACATGGAAGACTCATCAGCTTAGTTAACACCAACATTGAGGAGGACTTGATAAAGGTCCTGTTCCAATTCTTTGACCCTCTGCATCACTGCTTCACTTTTCCGGATTATCAGTTGGTGCCTACATTGGAAGAGTTCTCCCGACTTCTGAAGGTCCCTATCCTTGATCAACTACCCTACAACGGTACGGAAGAGGAACCCAAGCTTGAAGAGATTGCTAAAGCCTTGCACCTACAGACATCTGACCTCAAGGGACATTGGGAAGTTAGAAGTGGTATCAAAGGGTTCTTAGCCAGATTTCTGTTTGAAAAGGCTCAAGAATGTTGGAACTCCCTTGACCTACGAGCTTTTGAAGAAGTTATGGCCCTCCTTGTCTATGGTTTGGTGTTGTTCCCTAATCCAGATCAGCTTATTGATATCAGTGCGGTCCAGATCTTCATGACCAAGAATCCTATACCTACGTTGCTGGGGGACATCCTTCACTCATGTTACACTCGAACCATGAGAAGAAGGGGTGTCCTTATGTGTTGCACTCCTCTCCTGGGAAGGTGGTTTATTTCGCACCTTCCACAAACAGTTTTAAAGAACGAGCGGGGTTTGAGATGGTCACAACGATTAATGACTCTCACGCATGCAGATATACATTGGTGCCCTAGGTCTAGGGAAGACATCACTATCATTGATCGATGTGGGGAGTACCCCAACGTTCCTTTATTTGGAATCAGAGGGGGTATTACTTACAACCCATGCCTGGCTTGGAGACAGTTTGGTTATGCTCGGAGGGATGGCCCTCATGACATGTTAATCCCTAACATAGTTTTTGACTTCGACAACGATACTCAAGGACTTCGTCAGAAATTTATCAGAGCTTGGAGGATGCCAAGTAGGATAGACAGCAAGACACTGGGGCACAGGAACTCCATCCCGTTGGAACCTTATCTCAAGTGGATACGAGCCCGCTCCCAGAAGTTAGTGATGCCTTATCCTCATATGCTCCCTGTGATCAAAGAGCCAGTCTTGGAAGGAGAGGCATCCTACACCATTCAACATCCCGACATGCCCACCTCCTGGGAAGAAATGCAGAAGAGCTGGGTCCAGCTTAAGGAAGAACGGAATTCTCTTGAGACCAGTCTACATGCTAGTGAAAAGAAGGTCCTGGAACTCACCCGCCTGCTGCACGAGGAAAGGAATCTCAACACCTACATCGCGCCAAAGAGGATGCGCAATGTCTTTTTACCTTAAGGAGTCATTTTGTAGTATTTGGCCCATGGGGCATTTATGTATTAACAAATTTCTCCTTATTAATATAATGTGCGTTCCTTTTTGTCTACAACAAATTTTGAATATTCTAAATCCTTGAATGCATTGCATACATACGCATTCCATTGCACCATATGCATAGCAGGTACCCTATTTCGCAGGTTGCTTAATTTTCTTCGCTGTTTGTGTGAACAGTCATCATGAATCCAGACTCATCCAGTGAGCAGGCAATCAAGGCCCTTCAGGCCCAAAGTGCACAGTTTCAAGAGATGGTCCTAAGCCTAGCCCAAGGTCAGCAAGAGTTGAAGACTCTACTCATGAAGAAGAAGAAGAAAAAGAGGACTGCATTGTTCAACACCGGATGCAGATTTGGGAACACACTCCACAATGAAGCTGATCCAACCACTTCTTCTGCTGAGAAAAACAGTCCCCAAGGGGGAGGAGCTCCTAGTCCCGCAGTCTCCGACAACGAGACGGACTATAACGACGAACAATACCCACCTGCTGCTGATAGGTACAAGCAATTGGAGGACCGCTTGAGCGCCATGGAAATTCAGAATGTGCCGGGACTGGATTTCGGAGATTTGGGGTTATCTTCTGGGGTAGTCATTCCACACAAGTTTAAGGCGCCTGCCTTCGCCAAGTATGATGGGGTCTCCTGCCCAAAGCTGCATCTAAGGTCGTACGTAAGGAAAATCCAACCTTACACGGCGGATAAGAACCTCTGGATTCACTTCTTCCAAGATAGCCTCTCGGGGTCACAGCTTGAATGGTTCTACCAATTGGATGGAGCTAGCATCCGAAACTGGGAAGATTTGGCAACCGCATTCTACAGACAATACCAATACAATTCTGATCTCGCTCCTACGCGTACCCAACTTCAGGGTATGTCTCTAGGGACGGGTGAAGGGTTCAAAGAGTACGCTCAAAAATGGAGAGATTTGGCTGGCAGGGTGCAGCCTCCATTAACTGATCGAGAGCTGGTTGATATGTTCCTTGGGACTTTGTCTGGTCCGTTTTTCAATCATTTGGTTGGTAACTCCTCCGCTGGATTTACAGATTTGATATTGACAGGAGAAAGAATTGAAGCTGGCATCAGGTCAGGCAAGATACAAAAGGCTGCCTCCACCAGTGCTGAGAAGAGGCCGTTTAAGAAAGAAGCAAGTGCCGTCTATGGTCCTAGAAGACAAGTCAAGCCCGAAAGTCGCCAAGCCGTTAATGCTTTGGTCATCTCGAAACCTGTTGCTGCTCCTCAGCAGTACAATCAACAAAGAAGCGAAAGGCCCAAGAGGCAGTATACTCGACTGAGTATGACCCTATCTCAAATTTTACCCCAACTGTTATCCACCAACCTGGTGACCCTCAAAGAAGCTCCTAAGGTTGTCAACACTGCGTCTCCTAAGTATAACCCAAATGCCCGGTGTGCTTATCATTCTGATAGTCCCGGGCACACTACTGATGATTGCTGGGCCTTGAGAAACAAAGTGCAAGATCTGATCGACGCAAAGGAAATTCAGTTTGAAGCGCCGGAAAGACCAAATGTTGTAACTGCTCCTATGCCCCAGCATAGAGTAAATGCCATCAAAGAAGAAATGTACGCTGTTTCGGTAAATGAAGTTGTCACCCCTCTGAAGACTGTTAAGAAGAACCTACTGCGGGCCGGTTTATTTCCGGGTTGCGGTGAAGGTTGCCTGTTCTGTGCTATTTCCCTATCTGATTGTCCCTTGCTGAGGTTAGGCATCCAAGGCCTAATGGATAGCAAGGAAATTCTATTCAAAAAGACTGTTGTTCAATTGGTTCCAATGAAAGAAGTTTCTGTGATTACCATCTTCAAAAATCCAATCAAGGCTCCCCCGAAGAAGCCTATTCAAATCATGACAGTTGCGCCTGTGATCATTACTGTTCCGGGGCCCCTCTCCTACTTGTCTGATAAAGCTGTCCCCTGGCATTATGGGGCAGACGTGTATGTAAATGGAATCAAACAAGAATTCGACGCTAGTGCCAGTATCTGCGATATCACTGGTCCAGCCAAGGTCACCCGCAGTGGCAGGCTCTTCTCGCCTGACATTGCACCGCCCGCTACTCGAAAACCCCTCCTCATAAAACCTACAAGTTTATCTGGTCCTGTTGCTGATCAAGTTGTTTCCCCTGCTGCCGAGTCATCAAATGCTCGGGGCAAAGGGATTGAAGAAGAGCCTGCCCGGATGGAGGCACCAATACCCATAAATGTTGAGGCCTCCCGATAAGAAATGGAGGAGATTCTGAAAATAATAAAGAAAAGTGATTTTAATGTTGTCGAGCAGTTGGGGCATACACCCTCCAAGATCTCCCTGCTCTCCTTATTGCTATGCTCCGAGGCCCATGCTAAGGCCTTGATTTCATTTCTCAAGACGGCCCATGTGCCGCAGGAGACGTCTGTAGTCCAGTTCACTGATTGCATAGCTAATCTAACAGCAGACAATGGCCTGGGTTTCTCAGATGCTGACCTGACCGCGAAAGGGAGAGACCACAATGATGCCCTACATGTCTCTATTGAATGCAGGGGCACTACTCTGGCACATGTATTGGTGGATACTGGTTCTTCCTTGAATGTTCTACCGAAAAAGGCTTTAGATCGTCTGGATTATGAAGGCCTGGAGTTGAAACCCAGCAATATCATCGTCAGGGCCTTTGACGGTTCCAAAAGGATGGTTCATGGAGAGGTTAACATCCCTATTCGTGTGGGCTCTCAAGTGTTTGACTCTACCTTTTACGTGATGGATATACGTCCATCGTACTCTTGTCTGCTGGGTCGACCTTGGATCCATAAAGTTGGGGCAGTGACCTCTACCTTGCACCAGAAGCTGAAGTATCCCGTCAGGGGGAAGATCGTCACTGTGCAAGGAGAAGAGGAGTATATGGTGAGCCATTTGAATTCCTTCAGGTACATCGAGATGGACGGAGAGTTTATTGAAACCCCCTTCCAGCATTTCGAGGAGGTGCATCTAATTTCAGTAGCTGCAGAGACAACGGCCGAAGAGAATGATTCCTTGAAGATGGCTTCCCTAAGGGATGCCCGGGCTGTGGTTCAGAAAGGCAATTGTGCACACTGGGGTCAGCTTCCTGACTTCACTCAGAAGAACAACAAGTTTGGGCTAGGCTTTACTGCAGAGGCTCAGAAGGTGGTGCGCAAAGAGAAGATCGGAAAGGCTCCGGTGTTTATTTCCAGCTCAAGGGTGAATGCTATCGAGGAGGATGTAGAGGAAGCAGAGTTTGACAGTTGGATCTACCCGACTGCCAGCGATGGACCGAGCAACTGGACGGCAAAGGATTTTACCCCTATCACATTTGTCACGCAGTAATTGATTTCTTTTGATTTCCAATTTGTAACAAACAATATGTTAAAACTTTGTTGGCTCGGTGTCCTACCCGGGGCATCGTAGCTCCATTTGTGAGGGCTTTTTGTATGACATTTTCATATATTATCAATCAAAACATTGGACGTTTGTTGCATTTCAAATATTGCGCTCTTTTCCTTTCTGTGTTATATATATTGCAAAACAGCTATATTTACACACACTCACTTATACAGGTTTCAATCCACTCTGGATCTCACTGGTAACAGCTCTACTACCGCCAGTTATGACTTCGAAAATCCGATCAACTTAGCCGAAGACGAAGGTGAAGATGATTGCGAAGTGCCTGGTGAACTCGCAAGACTGCTACTCCAGGAAGAGAGGGCTATTCAACCACATGAAGAGCCTGTGGAGACAATTAACTTGGGTACTGAGACAGATAGGAAAGAGGTCAAGATTGGTGCCAATCTAGAGCTCAGCGTGAAGCAACGATTGATCCAGATGCTGCAAGACTACATGGAGATTTTTGCTTGGTCCTATGAAGATATGCCTGGTTTGGACGCCGACATTGTAGTTCACCACCTGCCAACCAAGGAAGATTGCCCTCCGGTAAAGCAGAAAGTTCGACGGATGCGTCCAGAGATGTCTGAAAAGATCAAGGCCGAGGTTATGAAGCAGTTTGATGTCGGGTTCCTCGCAGTGACTTCTTACCCTCAGTGGGTTGCCAATGTGGTGCCAGTACCGAAGAAGGACGGTAAAGTCAGAATGTGTGTCGACTACAGGGATTTGAACAGGGCCAGTCCCAAGGATGACTTCCCCCTACCTCACATCGATGTCCTTGTTGACAATACAGCTCAACACAAGGTGTTCTCCTTCATGGATGGTTTTTCAGGGTATAATCAGATCAAGATGGCTCCTGAAGATATGGAGAAGACTACATTTGTGACTCAGTGGGGCACCTTCTGTTATAAGGTCATGCCATTCGGATTGAAAAATGCTGGGGCAACCTATCAACGTGCCATGGTTGCTTTGTTTCATGATATGATCCATCATGAAATTGAGGTATACGTTGATGACATGATTGCAAGGTCTCAAACTGAGGAGGAGCACCTTGACCATCTGAGGAAGTTATTTGACCGACTCAAGTTATACAAGCTGAGGTTGAATCCCAACAAATGCACCTTTGGGGTAAGATCCGGAAAATTGCTAGGTTTCATTGTAAGTGATAAAGGTATTCAGGTGGACCCTGCCAAGGTAAAAGCCATACAAGAGATGCCGACTCCAAAAACAGAGAAAGAAGTCAGAGGTTTTCTAGGACGACTGAATTACATCGCCCGATTCATCTCACATCTAACTGCTACTTGTGAGCCAATCTTCAAATTACTGAAGAAAGATCAAGTGGTACGCTGGAATGATGAATGTCAGGCCGCCTTTGAAAGGATAAAGGAATACCTCCAAGAGCCACCCATTCTTATGCCTCCGGTGGAGGGAAGACCTCTGATACTATACTTGACAGTGCTTGATAATTCAATGGGGTGTGTGCTGGGGCAGCATGACGAGTCTGGCCGAAAAGAGCACGCTATTTATTACTTGAGCAAAAAGTTTACCGACTGTGAGTCTCGTTACTCTCTGCTTGAGAAAACTTGCTGCGCTCTTGTATGGGCTGCTCGCCGGCTGAGACAGTATATGCTGACTCACACTACCTTATTGATTTCAAAGATGGATCCCATCAAGTACATATTTGAAAAGCCCGCTCTGTCTGGAAGAATAGCGAGATGGCAAATGATCTTGACAGAATATGATATCCAGTATACAACTCAGAAAGCAATTAAGGGAAGTGTACTGGCAGATCATTTGGCACACCAACCTGTGGACGATTACCAATCATTGAACTTTGATTTTCCGGACGAAGACATCATGGTGGTAACTGACTGTGAAGTACCTGGACCGGATGAAGGACCTGAGGAAGGATCCCGATGGTCTATGCATTTTGATGGAGCCTCCAATGCTTTGGGTAACGGCGTCGGCGCTGTAATCATATCTCCCAAAGGAACTCATACTCCCCTCACCGCCCGATTATGTTTCAGCTGCACCAACAATATGGCAGAATATGAGGCATGTATCATGGGTTTACAAGCTGCAATCGACTTAAGGATAAAATTCCTAAGTGTCTTCGGAGATTCCGCTCTCGTGATCAATCAGATCAAGGGCGAGTGGGATACGAAACACCCGAATCTTATTCCTTACAAGGAGTATGTGTCGACCTTGCTCCCTCACTTTGAAGAGATAACTTTCGAACATTTCCCTAGAGAGGAGAATCAGCTAGCGGACGCACTAGCCACGATGTCTTCAATGTTCAAAGTTAAATGGGACAATGAGGCTCCCCGAATCATAATCTGGAAGTTGGATGAACCGGCATACTGTTGTGAGCTCGAGGTTGAGAAGGTCACTGAGAAACCCTGGTATCATGAGGTGAAGAGGTACTTGGAAGCTCAGGAATACCCTGACGGAGCATCCGTCAATGATAAGAAGTTCATGAGGAGGTTTGCTGCAAAATTCTTCCTCAGCAACGGCATTCTCTACAAACGGAATCATGATTCGACTCTGCTACGTTGTGTGGATAAGGCTGAAGCGGAGAAAATCATGATGGAACTGCATGAAGGTACATTTGGAACACATTCCAGTGGACACACCATGGCTAAGAAAATCCTTCGGGCAGGATATTTCTGGTCCACAATGGAAGTCGATTGTTACCAACACTCCCGAACTTGTCATAAGTGCCAGATCTATGCTGACAAGGTGCATATCCCTCCAGTTCCTTTGAATGTCCTAACGGCACCTTGGCCTTTCGCAATGTGGGGCATCGATATGATCGGTGAGATCCGACCAACGACATCCAATGGGCATCGCTTCATCTTGGTGGCGATCGATTATTTCACGAAATGGGTTGAGGCAGCTTCCTATGCCACGGTAACCAAGAGCGTCGTGGCACGTTTCATCCGGCATAATCTGATCTGTCGGTACGGAGTCCCGGAAAGAATCATTACGGACAATGGTACCAATCTCAATAACAAAATGATCACTGAACTTTGTGAACAATTCAAGATACATCACCACAATTCTTCTCCCTACCGGCCGAAGATGAATGGGGCTGTAGAGGCAGCCAATAAAAATATCAAGAAAATTGTGCAGAAGATGACAGTGACCTATAAAGATTGGCACGAGATGTTACCGTTCGCTCTTCATGGGTACCGCACCTCAGCAAGGACATCAACCGGGGCAACTCCTTTCTCCTTGGTCTATGGCATGGAGGCAGTCTTGCCAATTGAAATCCAGATACCCTCTCTCCGGATAATGAAGGAGGCAGACTTGAATGAAGATGATTGGATCCAAACTCGACTTGATCAATTAAATCTGATTGACGAAAAGAGGCTCACTGCTATCTGTCATGGTCAAACGTATCAAAAACGGATGATCAGGGCATTTAACAAGAAAGTCAGACCGCAAGAGTATCAAGTTGGGGACCTGGTAATCAAACGCATCATCCTTCCTCAAAGTGATCCCAGGGGCAAATGGACCCCTACATATGAAGGGCCATTTGTGGTTAAGCGTGTGTTCTCAGGAGGAGCCATGATCCTAACCACCATGGATGGTGACGACCTTCCTCACCCCGCCAATGCAGACATAGTAAAAAAATACTACGCATAAATAAAAGACCCGCTAGGTTGACATACCTAGGCAAAATAAGGGCTTCCCGGCGAACCAAAAGGGTTCGGGCAAAAGTAAGGGATGAAATGAATAAAAAAATCTGTACACCCGGCAAGTCGAAAACCTGAAAGGGCGGCTTGGGCAAAAATGGGTATCCCGGTGGACTGAAAACCCGAAAGGGCGGTCCAGGCAAAAGTTAGGGATAAAAGCGTAACACTATGTCTCATTGGATCACTTCGCATCCGGAATTCGGCATCAACTATCTGGCTCCAGATTTCGGCATTGACCAATCAGCTTCATCTTCAAATTAGGCAGCAAAGCGATGAGACGTTCGAAGACATAAAGGCAATAGCAGAGTTGGAACCCAGTGGGATTGTTCACATAGCTGTTTTGTTTTCTTTTTCAAATTGTAAACTCTATACTATTTGGCGATGTCCTCTTACTAGGATGTCAGCCTCTTGTACAAAAACGCCTATTCACAGGCAAAGTTTAAATCAATACAAATTCACTTGTCCATACAAATTACCATTGTTTTCCTCTTTTTGTTTTGTCTTGCGAAGAACGTCCAATGTTCATTTTTGATATATGCATTTGACATTAAATTGCTGATTCATAAATGTTTGCATATGAAATAAGAGATTAATTACAGGTGACATCAAAGACAGGGGCAATGTGGAGTTGTCTAATGCAGTCTGGTTGTTTTGTCCGCCAAGGCACCAAGGTAGGTTCAACTGAAGAATGTGGCCAAATCATCTCAATTCCCCGCAGAGTAAAACAAGATTCATCGGTACTTTCCCCAAGAGGAGTTGATTCCCCGTCGATCCCGAAAAGGCACAACATTCCCCGGCAGGTCTTAAAGCTCATCCCCAGTAAATTCTGCAAGCTTATCCCCTGCGAAGCACGGACGTCTCACTCGAGTTTTATTTAGAGTTATTTCCTCACAAGGACTTATAACTGGGTTATCCTCAGCTAAAAGCCACGGAAGACCGCTCTCGGCAAAGTTCCTTCAATCCCCAGCGAAGTCTATCTTTGGTATTCCCAAGCAGAGTTTATCTTTGGAGTTCCCCAGCGGAGTTTATCATCATTATCCTCAGCAGAATCCATCGTTAAAGTCCTCAGCAGGCCTCTCATCAAAACTTCGGCCAAGTATCTCTTCCACAGAGCAGCTTCCCGGCCGTTCGTCAAGGATTTATTTTCCTAAGATGAAATTACACTCATAAACATTTCACATTTTCATACATCTTGCTTACATACATGATGAAACGCATACAACATCTCATGTTGAACATCATGATATCATGCATATCATACATCATGACATTGCATACAACTTACGTTTTGCCTTTTCAGGAAAAAGACAATCTCAAAAACGACTACCTTCAACTGCCACAATTCCAGATTCGATACCTGTATCTAGCCAGGGCACATCTGAGAGTGATCAGTTTCTAGACTCGACTCCTGTATCTAGCCAAGGCACGTCTGAATAGTTTGAAGATTCGATTCCTGTATCCAGCCAGGGCACATCTATCAACTACAACAACTCCAGATTCGATTCCTGTATCCAGCCAGGGCATATCTGTTGACCACGTTTCCAGACTCGACTCCTGCATCTAGCCAGGGCACGTCTGAGGAGTTCGAAGATTCGATTCCTGTATCCAGGCAGGGCACATCTATTGACAACTATTTCCGGATTCGACTCCTGTATCCAGCCAGGGCACATCTGTGAGCAACCGATTGTAGATTCGATACCTGTATCTAGACAGGGCATATCTGCATAAGGAGACTGAAGATCAAACACCTGTAACAAGCCAGGAAAACATCCTCCTTCCTCAAATACACAAGTTCTCGCTAAGGAATCTCTTAGGCGATCGACACTTCCAAATGGCATCTATAAGCCCATTCCCGACAAGGTTCTGTCACGTCTCCGGATGGCCTCCATAAGCCCATCTCCCTATCTACCACCTCTCCAAATGGCATCTATAAGCCCATTCCCGACACCACATTGTTGAGACTCCAGCATGCGAGTGCAAATTTCCGGGCACTCTAGTGTCCAATCTCCTTTTACCCTCGAGTCACGAAAGGAAAACTTGCCAATCTAACTCTTCAGGTTCAGGAAGATTGAACAGGGGCAACTGTTGTACCCCAAAATTTTCCCTCCCATTTCCTCAACATTTTCTCATCACAAGACCCTTGAAGATTAAGATTCAGTTAGGGTTCCCTCTGCTCAAGACTTCCCCTTTGCACTGTGGACTCAAATTAGGGTTTGTGTTTGCCTAAGGATGTTTTGACCTAAAATGCCTAAGATGACTTTCATGCTTCATGTTGGACTCCCAAGTTTACCTATACCAAGTTTCAAGTCTTGATTCCAAATTTTGCCCAGTCAATTGGACAGTTGACCTAGAAATCAGCTGTATTGGGGAAAAAGTAAACTGTGGCCAATTGACAGTCAAACCTCATGAAATTTGATCCACATCAACATTATGAACTCATATGGATCATTTGATCAAGTTTGGATCACAATTCCCCAAGAAATTTGATCAGATCATCAAAAGGGCAAAATGGTCATTTTTAGGGTTTTGACTGCACAAAGGCAATTTTTGACTGTTTGACCTAGCCAATGGCAAACCAAGCTCACATATGGCCTCAAGGACTCAATGGAATTATCTTGACATGTTCATCAAGCTCAAAAGATCCCAAGTACACAAGATTGACAGTTGAATTTCCAAGTCAATTGATCAATTTTGACTGTATACTGAAAAGTCAAACTTTGACTTTTTGGTCAAAGTCAAGAGTCAAGATTCATTTTTCATCAAAACATGCCAAATCATGAAACTTGTTCATCAAGAAATCACAAAATGCAAATTAGGGTTTGAAAATGGAATTTTTCATAACTTAGAATTTTTCTAAGTTATGAAAAACCCTAATTTTTTCCCAACTTTGCCCCATCTTTTCACCATGATCCATTTGGATTCAAACAAAAGTCAAAACATGAAAGTTGTAGCTTGTTGCATAATCTACAACTTTGATTCACAAAGTTTTCTCATTTGAAGCTTGTATCTCAAGTTATAATTTTTTGAATAAGGGCACTAAACCATCTTTTAACTTAGTGAAATTTGACCTATTTTGACAAGGTTTTCTACCCTACTTCAAGGCCACTTTTCATACCCTTCCACTTGGAATTTTGATTTTCATTTCAAAGATGGATTGTAGTACACATTCCAAGCTTTCCAAAATGTCCAAGAACTCATCAAACAACCTCATAACTTGAGAGATTCGAATTTCACAAGTTGGCAAAAATTCACTTTTTGTTCTTCATCAAGACATGTTCATAATCTTGCCAATTTGAAATCAGTTTGCTTTATGCTTGATTACAGGTCCTTGAACCATTTCATACTCAATAATTTAATGCATATTCAATGTGTTATTCAATGTGTTAAGGTGTTGTTCTTTGAGTGCAAGCATTGTATGCAAGATTAATCCTAAACTAGATAAAGTGAAATTTCCATTTTTGAAAAGATTAGCTTTATGTCAAGTTTGTAATCCAACAAGTACATGAAAGATCTGCTTGGCACAAGATTATGTGCATAACACACTGATCAAGAGATGTTTATGCAGCACATTAGGAGGCCCCCTACTAACCTAAAACCACCAACTTGCTTTTGTTGCTTAAGATAGAAGAAAAGTCCATAACTTATGCCATCTCTCATCTCAGCTTAGACACACAACACAAAAGCTACCAAACACATTCCATAGACCAAATCCAAGCTAACACACGAGCCCTTGCCATCTGAAACACTCCCATTGCTCTAATCACCTCAAAACTGTACAAACAGGGGAGCCCCTGCAGTTTGAGTGCAAACTCCCAATCCCTTCGAGCATTTTGATCCAAACCTTTTCCTCTACCTTCCCTACAACATATGCAAGCTAACCATGTCCTAAAATCAGACCTGTAACACCTCCAAGCCACTTCACCATTTTTAATTTTCTGTTTTGCAGTTGGAGTTCACTAGCTCGATTCAGGGAGTTTCAAGACAAAGTAGGAATTGGAAAAGCATCCTTACACTTCAAGGAAGCTGTACAAGTCATCATTTCACTCTGAAACATCCTCCATTGCCAAGCTCGATTCCAACTGAACAGGTATATTCATGGAGTTCTATCTCTCTTATTAGGCATTGTTAGCTTTAGGTTTTTGAAGAAAACATGTCACAATCATAGCCCTGAACATGCTCATATGATTAGATTTCATTTATGTTTCGTGTGCTTAGAGAATTTCATGTCTGAACATTGATGAAAAGTTAGGTCAGAAATTGGGGGAGGAGAAATTCTCCCTCATCTTAGAGAGATAGGTCAAGTTATTTATATGGTTGAAACTGTCTCTTCATGCTGAACATTTCTTGTGTTATGAGTTTTTGCTGAAAAGCCAAGAATCAGGAGTTAGACATTGAAGAACAGGGGCGCGCGTTTTTTCAAATGTTTGAGCTAGAGGTTGAAGACAATGATCAGTGGGCTGGGCCTGTGTTATTTTGCTTTTCACACCATCTTTTTTGATTCACACCCCCCTGGGCCCATTTGCTCATATTTTAACATTTTTTACTTTTTCTTTTTTGATTAACTTTGTTTATTTTTTCTCATGACATTTAAAAATTAAAAAATATTTTTTTTCCATCATTTTTGTATTTATTTGCATATTTATTTGTTTATTTCTTTTGTTTGTATATAAAATATATATGTACTATTATTAGAATAAATAGAAAATAGTGTAAATACAATTTTTATTTTTGTTTACATTCTGAAAATATTTCACACAAAAAATACTCTTTTTATTTATTTTATTAAAATATTAAATAAATATTTATCTTTGTGTATAATACCTATTTAAGGTTTAATATATATATATATATATATATATATATATATATATATATATATATATATATATATATATATATATATATATATATATATATATATATATATATATATATATATATATATATATATATATATATATATATATATATATATATATATATATATATATATATATATATATATATATATATATATATATATATATATATATATATATATATATATATATATATATATATATGTTTATTAATATATTTAAGCTAAAATATAAAAAATACTTGAGTTTTTCCATTTTTATTAATATTTGATACAAAAATACTTTTTTTCACAATATACTTCATTTTATTTTATTTTTATAAATAATAAATAAATAGTTGTATTAAATTAGATAATAATGCATTTTCTTTAAAATTAGGGTTTTTGCCCTAAATTTAAAATACTCAAAAAATAATACATTTTTATTTTCTTTTCTCTTTTACATAAAAAATATTTTCTCATACATATAAAAACTTTCTTTTTGCATTTCACATATTTATTTAATTTCCATTTAATTATGCAATTTATTTACCTTGCAAATATTCAAAATGATGTAATAATTTAGATTTAAATTCTTGTCAATATCCCCCATTTGAACATTTGTACCCCCCTTCCCATATTTGGTTTTGTAATAGCTTAGTAATTTTAATTTCGCACTTTATTGCTTTCTAATGATAACATGTTAGAATTAGGGTTTGTATGCGAAAAAACGATAAAAAATAGTTTGACCTAATACAAGATAAACAAGCATGAAAATGGACACACAAATCACACTTGCACCCCCTAGGGTATTCCACTTGTTGCCTTCAAATAAATGGGCCATATTGTATGTTGAACTTCTTTGGGCAAAGCAAGCAATTTGAATGATCATAGTCCCTCGACAAAACTTTTCAAAACAAACAAAAACAAATGATCAAGTCCCTTAGAGAAATTGCTCAAAGACATTTAACGCCGTTGCAATTATGGTCTAAAACGATGACCCGCGCCTGTCCCTTTCACATCCTAACACAAGGTTGCCCACCAAATACAATGGTGGAGCAAACTTGTTAAAAGGGTTAAAGTATAGCAATGATCTTTTGAGAAATTTAGGAGTAGATACCCTCTTAGTTACTTGAATCAACTTGCAAAACAAAACACTTGCCTAATTTCAAAATCACACATCACCACACTTTCAAAACAACTTTCAAAAACAAATGAAAACTTTTTCAAAAGACATACATCTTTGTATACATCCCACACATGGATCATTACAAAGGTTGCCACCACATTGGCCTCTTTTCAAAACATTTTCAAACCCACACACTCAAGCACCATTTAAAACAATTGAAAACAAAAGGCAAGTGATCTAAGCAAGTAACTAAGAGCCCATGGATAACCATGGATAGAAAGGGTGCTAATACCTTCCCTTTCTATAATCTACTCCCCGAACCCAAGAAAACATCTCAAAAGGTTTTTGCTGTGCTTTTTAACCTTTCCTTAGGATAAAATAAAAAGTCGGTGGCGACTCTTGCTAACCGCAACATTTGCGAATACAAACGCAAAACCTCAAGTCAGTTCTCCCACCGTATCACAATGAGCTTTGATGCATAAGCTAGATTTCTAATCTTTGAAGCATAAGCTTGATTTCTGATCTTGAAGCATAAGCTTGACTTCTAATCTTGAAGCATAAACTTGATTTCTAACCTTGAATCACAAGCTTGATTTTTTATCTTGAAGCATAAGCTTGATTTCTGATCTTGAAGCATAAGCTTGATTTCTGATCTTGAAGCATCAGCTTGATTTCTGATCTTGAAGCATAAACTTAATTTTTGATCTTGAAGCATAAGATTGATTTTTGATCTAACATTGATTTCTAATTTGCACTTTAAGATCCTTTTCTAGCGAACATTCAACATTCATCATAACTGCTGATGTTTCTTTTATAAGTGGATGCAATAGTACTATCTGAGGCGTGTTAGCAGAGATTCTAATGATCTTATCCATAACCAAATAGAATATTAATATCTTCACACTCAATAAACTATTAGATAACAAAAATTTTACATATAAAATATATGTATTATTATCATCAAAAGTAGAGACTATACGCAGAATCAAATCTTGTTCTAACACATATAATATATAGAGAACCTGAATGTTAGTAAGGAAATATATGGAGGAGGTTCATGAAGACTTAGACGAGTAAGGGGGTTAAGAAGCCAAAGTAGGGTACAAAGATTAAAAAAATGAAGGAAAAAAAATATTCGATCAAGTCGGGAGAATAAGAGAATGTCACCATCTAGGTATCAAGATTACACACCCATGAATACATTAAGAGAATGCATTTTACAAGAATTCATCTATGGTAATTTATTTTTAAAATTTTGTTTATTTATAAATACCAACAACTTATTTATATTAATATATAAATATTAATCAATAGTGACACCCCTTAAAACTACCTTTTACACCCATTTAGACATCCGCATTATCAATTACACAAGTTTTATATCATATCCATACATAATCATACATGTTATTACACCTAATGAAACACAATAACATTTTGAACAAATCTCATACTATCATTGCATAATAAAACATATGCAAACGCAATAAATAGATTGTTAGAACTAGACAATGGTTAAGATTAGGGTTGGACAATAAACTGTAAATCATTCCAACCTGTACTAACAGAATCCAAAAAAACAAATTAAAAACAAGTTAAGTTGGGTTGAAACGGGTTGGAGGTTCATCGAACCCAAACTTAGATTTCAAATAGACTTAAATAGGTGAGTTCAGTTAATTTAAATAGACCTACAGGTACTCAAATCAACCATAATTAACATTTTATTTTTATTTTTGCAAAGTGTTGGTGTGATAGAATATAAATTTTTAGTTTTGTATAACCTCTCAATTATATTTTGAATATTACATTTGCTTCTATTTATATTAAATTTGGATTAGTGTATAGATTTTAAAGTGCATTAATTATTATTTTTTCTATATGTATAGATTTTAGTTTTCTATATATATATATCCTCTTGAGTTTTTTTTTCTTCCTTTTTTATAAGACTCTCTTCAACTTTCAAAGTGCATTAATTATTTTTTTCAAATATACCTCTAATTATAATATATCTTTTTCTGTAATGTGTAATAAATACACTTGTATAAACATTAATTATTTCTCTCTCCTAAGGATATACTTGTAAAATTGTACAAATAGTCAATAAATTTAATACTCTAACCAACTTTTTTAATTAGTGTAATTTGGTCTACGGGCTCTTATATTTAGGGACGGAGATAGTATCACTTTTAAATGTTGTCTAATTTAGATGTTTGGCATATTTTTTATTGAAATTTTATAATTCAATAAACAAATTAGATTTTTTTTCAAAATCAAATAATGTCATTGGACCTAAAAATGGATAAGTCCAATAAACTGAATAAACCGACCGAAATAATTATAATCCGTACTAACCCAATCCATCAAAATCGATTTTAACAAAAAGGTAAAAAGGAGCCTAGTTTGTTCAACCTTGGTTAGAACTGAGTAACACTTTTAGGTTCAAATTCGTCCAACCCGACTCGTTGTCCACCCTAACATAATTAACATTTCTTATGAGAAAACATATTCATTAAGAAGCAACAGCAGCAACATTAGCAAGGCAAGCATCCACAGATGGAAAACCCTCAAACTAAGTTCTAGAACCACACAACTTTCCTAAGCCAACAACATTATGGGTATCAGAATTGAAATATCTAGACAAATACATAATTGAATCAATTCTAAAAGACTTTAAAGATTCTCTACAATCAACAACAATGTGAGCAAGAGCAGCCAGAGGAAGGTGGTCGTTAATGCATCCAACTGCATTTAGAGCATTTGATTGGATGATGATCTTGTCGAAATTCTGGGACTGGTCCAGTTGCAAATACCATTGAATTACCAGCATTTCAGCAGTCGTTGCATCCGTCTCAAGAGAATCTTTCCTGCTAGTGGCCAGTAGAATACATCTCGCCTCGTTCTTGAAAACACATCAAAAAACAACGAATCCTTCCACAGAAAAACCAGCATCTACCTACACCAGAACCACATCTCGAGGGATATGATTTAAAATCTCAGGCAGGGCCTTTTTCTTATTCAAGCTAATCTTAGGATTCCTTTTAATGAACTCAAAAACAAAATCAATTGAGTCATCTACCACTTGCTTCAGAAAAATCTTTTTATTCTGGTGCACGAAAAGATTTTGAGCATACCAAATCTTCCATATCATAGTGCACAGCAATTGAGAAGCGAGATTTTCAAAAACCTCCAAGTCGTGTAACAACCAAACATTCAGATCAGTGATAGTTCCCAAATGGTAGCCCAAAGGAGAAACAAAGTTAACCTGTTTAGAGAAATCACATTGGGTGAAGAGGTGTTGAGCAGATTCTGGTTCTCGATGGCATAGAGGGCATAAGTTATCCAAATGAACACCTTTTTGAGAGATTCACTTTTGCGGGAAGAATGTTCTTTGCAGTGCACCACAAGAAGTTGCAAATACTATTCTGAACAGGGGCTATCCATATTTCCTTCCATAATTTTGGGGATGGTATGATCGACGATCCTGGTGAAAGAACCTATTTACTCTGAATGTTGATGTGGTAAGCATATTTCACAGAGTACTCATCATTCACTTCATTGTGCCAAATGACTTTGTAAACCAGGAACCTAGAGGAAATAGGGATATTAAGAATTTTCCTCGCTTCGGAAGGGAGGAAACAAATGTGCACTAAATCTCTTTTCCAACAACCCAGATCAAAATCAATCAGGTCACTAACAAAAGCTTCACGGTCAAGAGTAGTCATCGGACTAATAACTTTGAAGACCACATTCTCCGGTAACCAGTTATCACACCAAATTTTAACCTGTGACCCGTTCCCAATTCGTCATCTCAACCCTTTTGAAACCATCTCTTTCGCAATTAAGATACTCCTTCAGACGTAACTAGGAGAAAAACCCAGTTTACTATCCACAATGGTGGTTCTAGGGTAATATCTACCTTTGAACACCTTCTCCATTAAAGAATATTCCCCTGTTAGAAGTCTCCAGTAATGTTTTCCCAGCAAACTGGTGTTAAAATCTATAAATCTTTTAAAGCCCATTCCACCAGCGCCCTTTGCACGAGCCAGCTTTTCTCAAGTAAGCCAATGAGCTTTTCTCTCCCCCTTCTTCGAGCCCCACTAGAATTTTTCTAACATCACTTCAATCTTGTTGCAACAAGACTCCGCGATTTTATAGCAACTCATAATATAACTTGGAATAGCCTACACTATCGCTTTGATGAGCACCTATTTACCTGCTTTGTACATGAACTTTTCTTTCCAACCCTTCAGTTTCTTCCAAGCTCTCTCCACAACCAAGGCAAAAATCTCCTTTTTTGATCTACCGAACACCACTGGTAAACCTAAATAATTTGCATGATTCGAGTCACAGTCTTTATACCCATCTGGTTACAGATCAAATCTTTTTCTTTATCACGCACATTTGGACTAAAAGATGCTTCCGACTTATCCAAATTTACCATTTGTCCAGAGGAATCTTGATACTGCTTAAGAATCTTCAAAATGCAGTCTGCCTCTTTAGAGTTTACTCTTGCAAATAGAAGACTATCATCCACGAAAAACAGATGCGATATTTATGGGGATTCCTAGAAATCTTGATGCCATGGATCTCTTTTCTCTTGCACTCCTCTTTGAGCATACCTGAAAGCACATTAGCACACAAAATAAAAAGGTAGGTGAAAGTGGGTCACTTTGGCAAAGCCCTCTTCCAAGACAAAAACTTCTGCTAGGCTACCCGTTAATAAGCATTTGGTACAACACTGTGGAAATGAACCTACCAATGAGGGAGACCATAGAATCTAGAAAACCCATAGATTTCAAAGTTCCAACATAAATTCCCATTCTAATCAGTCATATATCTTAAACATATCAAGCTTCATAGCCATCACTCTTTTATTCCCTTTCGTATTTTTCTTCATCAAGTGGAAACATTCCATATAAATCAAGGCATTGTAAGTAATAAGTATCCCCTTAACGAAAGAGATTTTCTCCTCATCAATCACATCGGGAAGAATGAATTTCAATATGTTTGCAATTGACTTAATAACCTCCTTCATCACCATGTTGCAAAGACTTATAGACCAGAAATATTTGGGACATGAGGGATTTTTAACCTTTGGAATAAGAGTTATAAAAGTGTTATTTATAGGGCTAGGATCCTTGGATTTGTTGAGAATTTCCAGAGCAAGATTGCAAACATCAGCGCCTACGGTTATCCAGAACTTTTGAAAAAAAAGAGCGAGCAAACCATCGAGTCCAGGCGCTTTGAGGGGGTGAATATGGAAAATCGCGTCCTTGACCTCTTGATATGTGAACTTACCATCACACCAACTTCTATGATCAAGACTCAGTTTACCCTCCACAACTTTGCAGGTTTCCTTCATGTTCGAGAGGCCTGAAGTAAATAAAATATCCTCAAAATAGTTGACAATCAGTTTCTCACAGTGTTCATATCCATGCCACCAGTGACCATTCTCATCTTTCAACTTCTTTATTGCATTCGTCTTTCTTCTTTGTTCAGCCTTCCCATGGAAAATCTTGGTATTGCGGTCACCGTGTCTAAGCCAAACCGCTCTTCTTTTCTGGCGCCTCATAACTTCTTCAGTAAGTGTTAAGTGTCAACTTTTGTATAAAATTCATATAATTTATTTGACACTTTCAAATCCTTTATTTTACTTTTAATTAGGTTAAATACTTATTTTAAGTCAATTTGCATGAGTACAAAGAATTTTGAATGTTTTAATTTGTTTGTTAGTGTTTCAACAAATTTTGTGCAGATAAGATGGCCAAAGGGAGACTTTATGCTTTCTAAGAAAAAGAAGCAAATGTTTTGATTCTGCAAAGGATCACCCAGCGGCAGGATGCGTCGCCCGACGAAAGTTGTGAAGAAAAGATTAGTCTTTTTAGGTTCACTTTTGTATGCTTCGCTTCTGGATCGCCCGACGAAAGAAGGATCGCTCGACGAAGCATCCTTGTCTCCCGATGATGAAAGATGCTCTCCTGAGGATATATCACACCCATCTGGTCACGTGTGGCATCTAGCCAGCGTCGCCCGACGATGCTTTATTGTCGCTCGACGATGGTGCATAGATGGCCATACTTTTTGGCTACTTTTGCCACCTTTTAGGGAAACTTTTCACCAACTTTTTGTACTTGGAGGGAAGAAAGTCTGATTTAGGGGTAGAAAACCTTTTGTTCTACATATCACAACATCATAACATAGAAACCCTTGGTTCTTATCTTTATGGAGAAAAAAACACTCTTGCATCTTGAATCAAGGAGACTTTAAGATTGATGTTCATCAACACTCATTGTTTATTCATTGATCAAGGTATCATGACCATGAGTAGCTAAGCACTTTTTGTGTCAAGGTTAGAAGTAGTCAACCTAGACTTTATGTATTTCTTTTAATCATTTTGTATATGAACTTGGTTGAAGATTAATACATGTAAAAAAATCTTTGAATCATTGATCTTTTTATGGTTCGGTTCATTATTGAGAAGTAAGTTCCAAGCTTGACCTAAGATATTCATCTACTAATAAATAAGCTCTAGACATAGATTTGTGAGTTAGTATTCACTTGTATCAAGCTTTAAAAATTATCATGTTAGTAGTTAGGTTGAGAGATCATTTAATGATTAACTTGATAACACTCACAATATTGCTTAGACATGAGAAATATTGAGAGGATACATGAATGTACCGATCATTAATTAGTTCATATGCATGTTTAATCGAATATATTTGGAATAGGTTGATGAAAGCTAATCTTGACATGCCTTTTTATCAAAACAATCCTTTTGAAACAACAACCTCTCTTTTATCCAAATCACCATCTAGTGCATGAAACTTAATCTTTTGTTCCTAAAAGCAAATACCAAAACTTTGTTTATGATTCAAACACTTAAAGAAACTAAAACTATAGAACGACATTAATATCACATCATCCCTGAGGAAAACGATAATATAAATACTTGTGTTAAAAATACTAACAACAGTAAGCAGAAGGGAATTTCGTTGTTTCTCCGAGGCCTTATACTTCTTCAATTCCTCCGGATTCGATGACCATTTATCCTCCTTATCAAGGAGATTTTGAATCCTCTAGAGCTCATTAGAAACCAAACCAATATGATACTCCTTGGAAGCATCGTCCAAACCTTGCATAGCTCTTACTTTTGGATCCCCCCTCCCCCCTCAACCTGACTGTGCCATAGATTACCAACCACGAACATACAACTTGGGTCTTTAGACCAAGCTTCCTCGAATCTAAAAATCTGCACCCTTTTCTTTTTTCTGTCTCCATTGTTATCCTTAAGTTTGATGCTAATCGCTGCATGGTCAGATCCAAATCTCTGTAAATAAAAAACCTTGATGGGTGAAAATCAGTTTAAGAAGTCTTCACTTGCCAAAGCTCTACCCAACCTGCACTGAATATTTTCCTCTCCTTCTCTACCATTAGACCAGGTAAATTGGTATCCCTCAAAGCCTAAATCCACAAGCTGACATCTATCAGTAGCGTGTCTGCTCCATGCTAGTTGAGAAATAGACCTATTCAAACTCCATATCTTTTCTTCATTATACATTACATCATTTAGGTCCCCAAAACAGATGCCTATATTTCCACCATTCAAAACAACCTCCTACAAAAGCTCTCAAGTCCTTCTCTTATGATGCTCTTCTGGGAAGCCATAAAAACCATTAAGAAACCACGTTTGGCCATCCCGATCATCTGAAACCACCCTTGCAGTATGATTCAAAGACTAAGACCTTATAGAAATTTGTAACCAGTCCCTTCATAAAATTATTAGCCCCCCCGCACGCTCCTTGCCATTTCCTATACAATCCACAATCAGAAAACTACTAAAACCGCGTCAAGGCTTAATTATTTGAAACTCCAAAGATTTAAGTTTTGTTTCCATAAGAAAGACCACGTCGGGGTTTTCAACATGACAGAGACTTAACAAGGCTCGAACTGCACGGGGGCTCCCCAAACCCCTGCAATTCTAACTCAAAATTTTCATTGATGTAGGCGGTGTTGGCTCTCTAACACCACCTATAGTCCTGTTGTATGTTGTTTAATCTAGATGGGATTCTGTTTCCTCTTCTTCTCACTACTACTACAGTCTTCCACAGTGCCGTCAACAACCATTACATATACAAGTTATCTTTTCCCCCCTCTAGATTCATCAAGGCATTCTTGTTTGGAACCGCTTTCTTCTCTGCCTTCTTCCTCGACCATTTCCTTCTCTTCGACATTGTCCCCTTGGAATTACCTTCTCCTTCCTTTCCTTTGTTGGAGATATCAACCGCTCCCAGTGACTCTGCCACAGATTCAATGGCTAACAGATTCCCTAAGTTATTTCCTTCCACAGGCTTCGAAACTGTTTCAATCTGGTTTGTATTTCCTGTAGCCGGTGGTTATTCAACCTCCACTTCCTCTCCTTCTTTACCTTTGCTCCTTGTCTTATGTCTATTGTGATTAAAGGAGATATTGAACAAGTTCTTACTATATGTTCCAGAACTTGAATCCTTTTTCTTTGATTCCTCTGTAACACGAGGAAATGGAGATGCCATAAGACAAAGACCAAAGGATAGTTATTGTTTGTCCAGCTCTTCATAGCTTTCTTCATCCAATTCCCCAAGCACTTCGCAATCCTTTAACTGATGCGTTATTCTCCCGCAAGCAAAGCAAAAATTTGGCAACCTTTCCTATTTGAAGAAGACTCGGAGATTCTCGTCTTTGAATCGAACTATCATCCCCCATTTTAAAGTTTGTTTAAGATCCATTTTAACCTTAATACGAAGAAATTGTCCGTTGCAGTGAGCTTCCTTCTGGTCCATCTCTTCGAAATTTCCCAGGGTCCCTCATATCTTCTTCGTTGTTGCTTCAGATTTGAGCATAAGAGGCAGCTCATAAACCATGGTCCAGAAAACTCCAAAGTGCATGTTTAAATCTGAGGGTTATTCCTCTCCCGAGACCCTATCCAAAATAAGGAGATTTCTATCGAAGCTCCACGGCCCATTTTTAATGACATTCTCTAAATCCCCCTTCATAGCGAATCTGAACAGGAACAGGTTTTTGCTCAGTTCTTGTGTCTCCACCGGGTTCTTAAGCTTTCAAGCATTTATCATCGTATTTGTGAAGGCTCTAGAGTTAAAACTGTTATCAGTCCATAACTTTCCCACCAGAGTCTGCTGGAATATCTCATCCCCACTAACTTCTTCTATCTCTGTCGTAACCCATTCCTCTTCCTTTGAGAGGGAGATGTTCCTCCATTTATCCATAACACGAGCTCCACAGAAAACGAACTACTTCAAAGCGAAACCAGAGAAACAACTTCTACATACATGTAGAAGAGAAAGTCAATAAGAATTAGAAAAAAAAACTCAGATGCAGAACTAAGAAAAGGAAAATTCGACAAACCCTAGAAAAAATTTGGGGGAGAAAGCACGATAAGTTTTAGTGAGAGGTCAGACTTTCTCTCACTAAAACACATGGAATTGGTAACCTAACATAATTAACTTATCAACATATATAAATGTAGGCTCTTTGTTCAAGTTGTTTCCATTTTCTAACTTTTAAAAAGGTCCTCATAATTAGACATACATATTTTTTAGTGTCTTATACATATTCTTTGAAGTTATTCTCATAATTAGATGACGACTAATAGAGATCAACTTGTATCTGATACTCAAATTAAACTAATATAAACCATTAATATAAGTTTCAATTTCCAAAAGTAATATTTATTTATATTTATATATTAATATAACAAGTCATTGATATTTTTAAATTAATATTTTTAAATAAAATAAATTAATGAATAAATAATAAATTAATAAAATATATCATATTAATAAATAAAAAATATTAAAGTACAAGTATATGACTTGGTTTAGTTTTAAAAAATAATATAAAATTTAAATTAAATCAAATAAATTTTATAAAATAATATTTAAATATATTTAATAATATTAGTTTTTTGTGTAGATTTTAATTAATTATTTTATATTAATTTATACTTTTTATTTGAATCGATTTTGAATTGAACGCCTCTTATATAAACACATGTAATAGAACACCTAAACCTTCCTCATACAAACACACGTAATAGTAGTAGAACATCAAAGCCTTCCTCAAATCTTGGAAACTCTCTATATGAGATTCTAAAACCTACCAATGAACAAAACATTTCAAATATTCATAGAGAAAAAACAGAATTTTGTACTGTCCTACCTTCTTTTGTATATAAAATATTATTTTATCATACTTTTCAACAATAATATTAAAATATTATCTTTTTAAAAAAAATTATTTTTGTTAAAGAGTTTCTATCACCTAAATAAACAAAAAAGTGTAAAATTATAAGAGTCTACCAATTAAATAGACAAAAATATTGTAAAAAAAATAGATTATGCTTATTGAATGAGCGGAATAATGTAATATGAATCTTCTTTATATATAAAAAACAAAACAAAAAAGCACTACTCTACCCTTCCAATAAACAGAAAATTTATAATTTTAAGAGGATTCATCTATTCAATAGACGAAGATTGTTATCCTATATTTTTTTTTGAAAACATAATATTTTGATATTTAATATACATCTAAATAATATATTAAAATATATTTTCTAATAAAGTGTACATTAGTAAAAAAATAAAAATAAAACATAAAAAAGTATAGTTAGTTCACTTCTTTTAAAGAAAATAAAAACAAAAACACTTTTTATATATGGCCCTAAATGATAAGATTGAATTCTAGTTAAGTCAACTAGTTATACAATAACATTTAAATATGCTATTTTTTTTTAACGGATGAAATTTCGGTTAATAGACATTTAAAAAAATTGACATTTAAATTTTCAAAAAGTTTTAAATTTATATTATTTAATAAATAGACTATATCATATCGGAGAAATATTATATGTTCTATATAGCTCTGTTATCTTTCACGTGAACGATTATATAACTATGATACTTAATAGCGGTTGTCATCTCCTTATCATGCAACCGTGATACTATCAATGGTGAAATGGATAGATGGTACATGTCACGGTGAAACTGGAAGGTAATTTATTTGGCTGAAAAACAAGTACTCTTATTAACTCCATTCCATTTCACCAGAAAAAAAAAAAGAAAAAAAAAATATTAACTCCTTTCAACGCCCTTCGAAGAGAGTTTCCCTTTTTGGTTCATGTAATAAATGTAGTGCAGGTTTTCTTTTCCATACGAATAGATTTTTTATAAATAAAAAGTATCATTCAAAAGAATGCAATGGATAGTGACACTTATAATAATATTATCTCTGATTTTATTTATTAAAAAAATATTTTTTAAATTTATTAAATAATTGATGTATCTAATTTATATTTTGTATTTGATTATTCAATAAAATTAAAAAACAATTTTTTTTATAAATAAAATCAGATGAAGTAAGGGTGTTCAAAACCAAACCGGCGCAATAGAAAATCGTAAAATCTAACCGAATCAAATTGAAACCGCAAAAAACTGAACTTGTTGCAGATGAATTTGGGTCATTTTCTAACGGAACCGTGTTGTTTGGTTTGATTTGCGATTTATATTTTGCAAACCAAACCAAACCAAACCGCATTATGGTATAAAATTTTACTAACCAATATATATTTTTTAATTCTGTAAATAAATCAACATGTATTATGTCTATATTTTATCATATTCTTTATATGATATTTATTTTAATTTACAAATCATAAAAAATAAAATAGTATTCATTTATAAATATTATTTTTACAAAATATATTTTATCGTATTTTTTGTATAATATTTATTTAAAAATACAATCTTATATACTATTTTTTAGCTTTAGATAAAATTATAATACACAATTTTATGTATTAAATTATAAATTTATTTTGATAATTATGAATTTTTTTATGGTAATGTATGAACGATTAAACACAAATTATATTTTTTTATATGTGTATGTATGGCTTAATAATTTTTTTTGTAAAAAATCGAACCAACTGAATCAATCCAAATCGTATTAACTTGATCTAGTTTAGTTTGATTTTATTTTTAAAAATTAACCGAACTAAACCGAACCGCATTTTTTTCTCTTACAATTCAGATAATTTTTTATTTTAAAACCGCTTAAACTAAACCACAAACACTCCTAAAATATTTTTTATACAATGTTTTCTCTAATTTAATTTTTTTAAAAAAACTTAAATTTATTAAATAATCAATATATCTCAGAATTTTTTTTATTAATAACCATGTATTAAAAAAATATTTCACAAATAACCGGGTTTCGGAAAAAATTACGCAAATAACCATGTTTCAGATGGCTCCACAAAGGAGGAGCCATCTCAATTGGCGCATGCACCTAGGGTTTTGCCCTAGGCGCCATCTCACTTGGCGCCTCCCTTGTCTTTTAGCCAAGTGAGATGGCGCATGCTCCTTAAAAAGGAGAGGAGGCGCCATCTCACTTGGCACCTAGGGCAAAACTAGGGTTTTTTGCTGTTTTATAAATAATTCGTCTGTTTCTTTGAAATTTCTCACACTTTCTTGCACTGTATTTTTATTTTGTACTCCCTTATTTACGTAATGACGTCGCCTATGATTTTTAGCAAAGATGGTTACGTTATATTCTCCGCCACGAAACCTGCGATGAAAATGAAATTCTGGCACATTCACTCCATGGAGCGTCTGAAGCGGGAGTTGATGCGGTGGCTAGATGGAGACATCGCCGAGGGGGAAAAAATTCGAAGGATCCAGCGAAAACGAACAACAACCTCGCATGCGACAGGAAGACCTAATGTGTGGTTGGAGGAAGTCAAAACAGACAGTGATGTAATGCTGATGATGCATGGGTCAGATGAAATTGTGTTAACAATTGTAATTTCCTAGATTGAATATCGTTAATCATTGTTGAACGCGAAAACCCTAATGTAATTTCCTATATTGAATTTCTTAAATTGTGTTAACAGTTTTATTAACGGAAAACCCATAATGTTTACAACACAACTGTTGAAAAGATTTATTGTATTACAAAATTTATGTGGTCGAGCCAGACGCCCGATTCGGACAGTTTTTGCGATTGTGTCCGACCTGACGGCATAAACCACACTTTCTTTCCAACCTGTCAAGATCGTCCATTTCTGTTGTGATGCGCCTGCTTTTGGGACGACCCTTCTTGTTCCTTCGCATTTGGTCATTGTGCCAAACTATATCACCGTTGTATTCAGGTCAATAGTCCGGTTTCGCCACCAAAGGAAAGTTGTTGTTGTAAACAGTGAGCAACGTTTCAGATTTATATACGTTTGAGAGCAGTTGAAGCGCGTCTTGATGGGTATGAGCACAAGCGGCAATGACATGAGAGCAAGGCATACGAAAAGCTTGAAACCTGCCACAATCGCACCACTGAGAAGGTAAAATGACCTTGTATTCTTGTCTTGCCAGGCCTTCATTGTGGTCGATTGTCTCTTTCACAATGAAGTTGTGGCTATGGCGGTCAAACCGTGTAACCATGTGAGTGTTGGTTTTAGCACTTTCAGCCTTAATGTATCTCATACAGCTTTCACTCCATAGTTGTCCTGATTGCAAGACCGCATACCACATTTCACCTCTTTTGGCAAATAACGCAGCCATCCTAAAATACGTGGATTTCACCAAGGCAGTGATGGGGAGGTTTTGTATGCCCTTGAATACCCCATTCATTGATTCAATAAGATTTGTTGTCATATGCCCCCATCTTTGGCCGTTGTCGTATGACCTAGTCCACTTTTCGACCGGTATATTGTCGATCCACGTACCGGCTTCTGGGTTAGACAAACGAATCTCGTTGCGGTAATATTTGAATGTGGGTTGTGTCAGTGCGTATCCCGCATTCATCACCGCTTTCCTCAATGTTTTGTCCTTGACCTCCCTCGAGAAATTCTGGGTGCACATTTTTATGGGTGCACATTTTTACTACAAGCCTGAGTGTGATACGGTGGGAGAACTGACTTGTGTTTTGCGTTCGTATTCGCACTTGTGCGGTTAGCAAGAGTCGCCACCGACTTTTTATTTTATCCTAAAGGAAAGGTTAAAAAAGCACAGCAAAAACCTTTTGAGATATTTCGTGGGTTCGGGGGGTAGATTATGAAAAGGGAAGGTATTAGCACCCTTTTCATCCATGGTTATCCATGGGCTCTTAGTTACTTGGTTTTTTTAGATCACTTGCCTTGTTTTTCGATTGCTTTGAAAATGGTGTGTGTGTGGGTGCTTTTTGAAAATGTTTTGGAAAAAGATGCCTTGTTTTAGGCAACTAATGTATTTGACTCGTGTTTGAGTGTTTTACAAAAGTGTGAATCTTTTCGAAAAGATGTTTTCAAATGTTTTTAAGAGTTTGTTTGAAAGTGTTGTGGATTGTGGTTTTTGAAAAGAAGGCGAGTGTTTTTGCAAGTTTGATCTCAAGTAACTAAGAGTCTTGTCTACCCTATTGTACTCAAAGGTTTTTGTCATGTTTTAACCCCTTTTAACAATTTTGTTCTACCATTGAAATTGGTAGACAATCTTGCGTTTAGGAAGTTTATTCGGGACGGGCGCGGGTCATCGTATGGACCATGAATGCAATGATGCCAAGTGTCTTTGGCAATTTGTTTTGAAGGGACTATGATCATTCCGTTTAGGCAACACTTTGAGGGACTTATGATCATTTGATTCGTTTTGCCAAAGATACTCGACGTGCAAGCATGGCCCATTTTGGAAGGCATCATGTGGGATTACCCTAGGGGGTGCAAGTGTGATTGTGTATTGATTACATGTATTTGTCTTGTATTAGGTTATCTAGCGTTTGATTTTATGTACATACAAACCCTAGGTCTAACCATGGTATAATTGGAAAACTGTAAATTGCGGAATGTAAATCTACGCTATTACAAAATAATGTCCGGGAGTGGGGATATAAATGTACAAGGGGATGGGACTTATTTACAACCAAATCGAATGTCACAATCAAAATGTAAATATTGAACGTACAAATATAAGATAAAATGTGTATAGGGCAATATATTGTGTAAGTGTAAATGTGGGATGTACATGTATATGAATTGAGTAATTATGTAACAAGTGCGAAATGTGAAATTGAGTCGCATTAGGGTTTGACTTAGATATATGTTTTAATCTGTATTTTTGATTTATATGTTGAATTATGTACAAAAGAAAAAAAAAGTGTTTTGATTAAATGTTAAGATTTAATTAAAAGTATTTTAGTCAAATGCTTGTGAATTTCAATATTAAAAGATGTATTGAATTATTATGTACAAAAAAGAATGTTAACTAAAAAAAACAAAGAGTTTAATTTTAATTATGCATGAAAAAAAAAAAAGATAATATATACAAATGTATTTCAAAAAATGTTTTTTAAGTTAATTGTGTATAAAAAGTATTTTATTTATTTTATATACAAATGTGTATTAATTAAAAGAAAATGTTTTCAAATTTAATTTATATGATATGTACAAAATGAATGTTCTAAAATGTATGTACAAATATCTTATCTAAAAATGTCTTAACCTTATGATAATAAAAAAAGCATTTTAATTAAGTTAGTATTTTTTCAAGGAATAAAGAATATTGCTTTTATAAAATAAAAAGAATGGTTAGTATTTTATAAGAAGAGGAAGTAAATATTGTTTAGGAAGTAAAAGAAAGAAAAGGTTAGTGTTTAATAAACATGATGAAGTATTAACTTGGGCTTAGGAAGTGAGGCCGGGTCAGGCCCAAATCAAAGCCTGAAATGAATTTTAGGGTTAGGCGTTGGTTTAGTTCAGAACAAGGGCTAGGGTTAATCAGCGGCGGCGCGTTCGTGGTATTCGTCTTCTCCGATCAATTTCCTGAGCCATCCATCCCTCCGGCCAACAACATCACTCTCGAATCTCTCTTCCCTCCCTAGCACAGTCTCCACATCTTCTTGAAACAAGGTTGGTTCTTAGATGTTATGTTTTCCTCTTCCTTTCTGGATTCGCGTGGAATTTGTTCTGAGCTCTTTATTTTTTTGTTTTTTATGAGGTGAAAGGGAAGGGATAGAAGGCTCGTTACCTGATTTTGGAGATGGAGGAGAGAAGAAGGGGTGATGCTTCAGGAGGCCGGAACGGCGGTGATGGACTTTGAGCTTGCCTCGCTTTTGACGCCTTCCTGGTACTTTCGTTCTTTGCTACTTATGATTAAGGTTTTGATGATGATGTTCACTGAGAAACCCTAATGTATTCACTTCTTCATCTTCCTCTTTCCTACTGTGATGCCTTTGCTTCTGTTTGTGTGGAATGTTTTGGAACAATTGTTGCCTTGAGTCTTGTTGCCTGAGTATGATATGTCTGAGTATTGTTCCACTTTTGTTTTTTTCTGATTTGCCTACGTGTGCTTGCCTAGAACTGTTGCCTCAAATGTTTTGCCTTAAGTTTGCCCCATGATGTGTTTCACTGAGGGCTTGGGTTACCTTTGAAGATTCGTTGCTAGATGCTATGGTTGAAACAACTGTTGTTTTGATTAGCTTCTTTCTGGATTGCTTAATTTGAAATGGCCAATGATGAACATCTTCCTGAGGCCTGGAGGGTTTGAGGTTTGATTGCTAATGCTGTTTTTTTTGTATGGTTTGGGTTTATGGTTGATGGAATTTGATGAAGTTTGATGGCTAATGCTGATGCAAGTTATATTTTAGTATGTTATGTTGTTCTACTTATCAAGGTTAGAGGTTGTGGTGTTTTTGAAGGTTGAGGCTAATGCTGGTTTTGATGGTCTTTGACAGGTTCTCAGTAATGTTAGCTTGGCTTGATAATTCAGTTTTTGGTTATGTGAGGTTTGGGACAGTAGTGGTTTGAGTTTTTGTTTTTGAGGCTTTTTGAGTTGTGTTTGATGCAGGGTTGTATGCATCAGGTTATGGTTTGCAGTGGGTTGTTGGACTTGACAAGGTTTGGAGTGAGTTGTATATTTCTTTCTTTTTTTTACCTTCTGAACTGTGTTGAACTGAGTTTGTATATGCAGAGTTGTGTTTGATGACAGTAATGAGGTCTCTTGACTTGTTCAGTTTGTATCTTTCTCTCTTGCTATGCTGAACTGTTTTGTATATTTTCTTTTCTATCTTAAACCTCCCTCTCCCTTTTGCCTGCTGTGCTGAACTGTTTTATTGGCTTGTGTGTACTGAGGTAGAATTGGTATGCCCTGCATATATTCCTCTCTCTTCACTTCTGCATTGGTTTGTGTATATTTTGTTTTCTATCCTCACCTGCTATGCTGCCTGCTGAACTGCTATGCTGAGTTTTTTTTGGATTTGTATAATCTTTTTGTCTTCTCCTTTCCTACTGTCTAATGCCTAACCTGTATCTGCTGCCCTTATCTCTCTTCTTTTTTCTCCTAAAGTACAGCTTTTAGATTTAATATGATTATATTTCTGTACTTGCTCTGAAGGGGTTTGACTAGGGAAATGATGTTTAGATCTCTTGCATAGCGCATTTTGCATCTTTTCCTCCAGCTTTTGCACTTTGCTCTGACTTTGCATTTTGACCAAACCTTTTCATGACAGTTTGGGTACCTGTGACAGCAAATGCACTTTTGAAATCTTTGATATCTTTGGCATTTTGACAGTTAGTGCCTTTGCTTTTGGATAGAAAGTTGAGATTGAACTTTTCAGTTTAGTTTGGATTTGGGATTTTGAATTTCTATGCAGCTTGAAATTTGTAACTTGTGCATTTTTGACATTTGCATATCATGAACAAAAAATCTTCCCTCTCTGTGAACCGGGAGAAATCCCGTGATTTGCAGAGAGGGTCAACTGATCCCAGTCAGTGGCCCCTAATGATGAGCAATTTTAACTGTCTTTGCTATTAATTGCTTTCTGACTTTTCTTGTTTCTTTTTGCAGATGAAAAATGGAATACCGGAGCGGAATGAAGAACGAAGAATATTAGAAAATAGGATAGTTTTTTCATTCTATGTAATATTTAAATTAAATGTAAATTATTGTCTGTAACAACAATTTGTACAAATAATTCAAATATCAATAAAAGTTTAAATTATCCCATTAATTCTAATTTCTTTATTGTTTATTTATTTATTTAAAATTCTTAGAATTGGAACAATTGAAAAATAAATTCAATCATTCAATTTCAGAATAATAAATAACTAAAATAAAACAACATTGATCAATTAAAGTCTGTCTTATTCAACAACCAGAGCAAAGCAGCAGTCGATCCAAATAGACTGATCAAACGCATAAGCACTGTGAATCCAGCACTGCACCCTTCTTTGACTGGCCCAAACAACTGAATTTACACCACTGTCTCCTTTGCTGATTAAACCAAGATAACGCGAATTTTAATCCGAATCTTGAAATAAACCGCAAAGTGCTGTGGAATTTAGATTCTTCTGAGAATATGCCCGTAAAACCCTAATCCCCGGTTAAATGCCAAATCACGCTCGCTTGATCAAAATTGAACCAAAAATCAACTAAACCCTAAGCCCACTGTATGAAACAACTCAGAGCTCTGAAAATCAGTGAAAAACCCTAGTTTTGCTTGACTGTCAAGAAAAGTCCGTTTGTCCGATTCTTGAGTCAGTTTGAAAAGTCAGGAAATGTTTGAAGCTGAGATTTCTTGGGGAAAAATGCGAGGGAAAATTTTGGGGTACAACAGTTGCCCCTGTCCAATCTTCTTGGACCTGAAGAGTTAGATTGGCAAGTTTGCCTTTCGCGACTTGAAGGTAAAAGGAGATTGAACACTAATGTGCCCAGAAAATTTGCGCTCGTCGATGTGACGGTGGAGGTGAATGGGCTTACAGATGCCATTCGGCGACTGCTGGTAGGAGAATGGGCTTATAGATGCCATATGGTGATGTTGAACTGTACGTCAATGGTGAGTGGACGAGTATCAGAAGGGCATCCCTGTTTTGGAACGTCTCTGAATTGGGGTCCGAACAAGCAACAGATCGACGTCCGTGTCTGGAGAATCTGCAAACTATTTTCAGGAGTTGGGATTGAACAAGCAATGGAGCAGCATCCGTTGTTGGGAAGCGTCCGTAACCTATTTTCAAAAATTGAGAAGAGTCTGAATCAGTTGGTGGATTGACATCCGTTGTAGGGAAGAATCCGTAAACTGTCTTCAAAAGTTTGAGAAGAGTCTGAACAAATCGGTAGATTGACATCCGTTGTAGGGAAGAATCCGTAAACTTGTTTCAAAAGTTGAGAAGTTGAAGAGGAACCGGTGTAAGGTTTCTGCTGATGCGTCTGAATGAATCTGGAATAAGTATCAAAATGTTGCCGTGTCCGGGTCACATCTGAACTATTTTTGGATGAATCTCAGGAGATGATCTGTGTCTGTCGACTGATCTTACCTGAAAAGGTAAAGGGTTAGTTGTATGTAATGTTATGATGCATGATGCACTGCATGTGACACTTAATGTTTATGATATGAATGTAATGAATGCGCATGTAAGCTGATGAGCTAATCTTGCCAAGGATACATGATTCCGAGATGGATGAAGATAAAAGCGTCTTGACCGCTGCCGGGGAAAATAAATCCTTGACTGTTGCTGGGGAAGAGAATTCCTGATGACCTCTACTGGGGAGCTCCAACTAGTAGACTCATGCCGGGGAGACCAGATTGAGAGTCTTTGGTTTGATGGGAGGTAACCCTGGAGACTTCACTGGGGAACTCAAAAAATGCTTCCTCAAAACTCTGTGGGGAGAAGGTTTGAAAGTCTGACTCCGCTGGGGATTGAAGGAACTCCGCTGGGGATTGGGAGAAATTTGGCGAGCGCGATCTTCCGTGGTGGTTAGCTTTTGAGAAGAATCTGAACAAGCGATAGGTTAACATCCGTTTACTTGGAGAAACCGTGAACTGTTTTCAGAAATCTTGAGGTTGAATCAGCAATAGAACAACATCCGTTGTTGGGAAGCGTCCGTAAACTAAATTCAAAGGTTGCATCTGAACAAGTTGATAGATTAACATTCGTTGTTGGGATGAATCCATGAACTGTTTTCAGAAGTCTTGATAAGAATCTGAACAAGTCGGTAGATTGGCGTCCGTTGTTGGGAAGAATCCGTAAACTTGTTTCAGAGGTCTTGAAGGGGAACCGGTGTAGGGTTTCCTGATGATGAGCTTGTGTAAAACTGCGTCGGGTTTGAACACTTTTGACATTCGAATGCCCCAAGTGGTGATGTAGATAAATCCTGGTTTATTACAGGTGTTGGTCTACAATCGGTCGTTCACAGATGTTTCCTGGGTTGTTGCAGGTGTTGATCTGGAATTCTTCAGACATGCCCTGGCTGGATACAGGAGTCGAATCTGGAAAGGTGATAGTTGATAGATATGCCCTGGCAGGATACAGGAATCGAATCTTCAAACTCTTCAGACATGCCCTGGCTAGATACAGGAATCGAGTCTGGAAATGTAGTCAATAGATATGCCCTGGCTGGATACAGGAGTCGAATCTTCAAACTCTTCAGACATGCCCTGGCTAGATACAGGAATCGAGTCTGGAAATGTAGTCAACAGATATGCCCTGGCTGGATACAGGAGTCGAATCTTCAAACTCTTCAGACATGCCCTGGCTAGATACAGGAATCGAGTCTGGAAATGTAGTCAACAGATATGCCCTGGCTGGATACAGGAGTCGAATCTTCAAACTCTTCAGACATGCCCTGGCTAGATACAGGAATCGAGTCTGGAAATGTAGTCAACAGATATGCCCTGGCTGGATACAGGAGTCGAATCTGGAAATAGTCGTCAACAGATATGCCCTGGCTGGATACAGGAGTCGAATCTTCAAACTCTTCAGACATGCCCTGGCTAGATACAGGAATCGAGTCTGGAAATGTAGTCAACAGATATGCCCTGGCTGGATACAGGAGTCGAATCTGGAAATAGTCGTCAACAGATATGCCCTGGCTGGATACAGGAGTCGAATCTTCAAACTCTTCAGACATGCCCTGGCTAGATACAGGAATCGAGTCTGGAAATGTAGTCAACAGATATGCCCTGGCTGGATACAGGAATCGAATCTGGAGATGTTGTAGTTGATTTGTCGGACACTTTTGACATTCGAATGCCCCAAGTGGTGAAGAAGGAGTCTTGAATCAGATTACTCTGCATATTGAGAGATTTCTTGAAATCTTGACTGGACTGCCCCAGGTTAACTGAATTTTGAAAGATTTGTTGGACCTTGACTGGACTGCCCCAGGTTAATTGAATTGTGCTATGTCATGCCCCTTGTTGATAGGAGATTTGATGGAAGTGTTATCCTCTTAAAGTGATCTTAACTTGCTGAGAGAGTTTTCGTTCCTCCGAACATTCGCTGTATGAACTTCTTCGCTGTCAAACAAAAGGGTCAAATGCAGACAGTGATATTCGAATAATGTAAAGTTTATGTTTGTCTCGAAGTTTTGAAAAATGCGTTTTTAGCAGAAAACTTTTCATAAGACAAGTTAACACGAGATTTAGAGCAAAGCCCTACAGGAGTCAGGATACCTTTTGTAACAGTATGCTTTCGAACTAACCCATGCTTCAATTAGGACTTTTGAAAGGGTTGTAACGTGGCCTGGTTCACGGTTTAAGAAACAAAGGATAAAGGCTCAAAGTATATTTGTACCCACCCGCTCTTCGTGATGTTCTCCAACCTAAGCTCAGCCAATTGTGCGCCGCACTCTGTTTTGAGTTTGGAACGACTTTTGGGCGATGGTTCACCAGTTTGAATTTTGGGAGACAGTCATCATCTCCTTTTTCTTTTTCAACACTTTTCATGTTGTTGAGGGTTTTGTAATGACCTCACTATTTTGATTTTGATTTGTTATCCCTAACTTTTGCCTGACTGTTACCGTTTTCGGGATTACTGTCAGCGGGATGCCCCAGCTTTCTTAAGCCTCCTTTATAGGTTCTGGCTCAGTGGGCTTTTCTCTTTTGAGAGATTGACTGTCTATGTGATAGGGAACCACCCTTGTCTTTTGATTCCGAAGGAATGCTTTCTTTTTCGACGTCGTTCGTTGTATTACGAACCGAGAGTTTGCGACTTCAATGCGCGTTTTCTCTTGAATTAACTGAGATACTACCCTGCCCCAGGTTTATGTCAAAGGTTTTGATCGTTTAGAACAGGAAACTCCTACTTCTTTGGCTCGAAGGGGTTGACTAGGGATTAACTTCCTTATAACTCCAGTGTTTGGGAATTGAAAGAAATGCCTGTACATCATCAGCAAGGTTTGTTCAAAAGCATACTGTATAAGATCACGGTATTGTTTCGTCATCCTCCCTCTAAAGGCTTGCAGCTTTTTATCAAGAGTCAAATATCATAAAGAAAAGCATAAAAGTAGTGAAACGAATGGATGAATTCAAGACAAACATATGCAATGCATTAATGAAAACAGAGTTTAACATCAACAAATAATTGTTTGACAGCAAAAGAAATTACAACTTTGAAAATTCAAAAAGAAGCAAAAGTCTTTCAGCTTCGAGCCTCGTCACTTCAAGCGGAGAACCCTTTAACGGAAGATCTTCATCTCGCCGTCTGGCATGAATTCTAGCACCCCAATGTCAATCAGATCTTGAATCTTGTTCTTCAAGGCCCAACAGTCGTTGGTACTGTGCCCCGGGCTGCAGGAGTGGTAAACACAAAATTCGTCGGGATTAAAGCGAGGAGAGGAGATATTGAGCTTCTGAGGAGGGTCCTTTACGGTGAGCAAGTTGACCTCCAACAGGCGCTTCAGTATGAAGAATGATGGTATTTCAGTCTCCGTAAACTGTCTTCCCGACTTTTCTTGCTTACGCCGATTGCCCCGCTGACGCTGGCGAGGTTGTTGATGGGTTTGTGACCCTGAAGCTAACAAAGGAGCTTTCCCCTTGTCTTCTTGAGTGGATGGAGGCTGAGCGGTGACTTGCTCTTCGACCTCAGATGCTTGCCCCAGTTGGCTGTTTGGAAGCAGTTGGCGGACAAGAACTTTGAGTTCCTCTTGTCTTTGAGATAGGTCTTGGATGAGAGCCATCTGGCCCACCAAATATCCCATCACCTGGGTCCTCAGTGTTGTCAGATCAAACTGCAGCTCCGCAATCTGATCATTCCTGGCATCGTTGGAATTCCCCAGGCCTTTGGTGAGGAGAGCTTTCATCTCTTCTTGCCCCAGAGACAAGTTCATGAACATCTCCTGCAGCTGAGCAGTCTGGTCTTGGATGTCTTTGACAGACCGTTCTAGAGCCATCTCTTGCTGAAATAAACAGCAGGAGAGTAAGGAAACCTGAAAAAGGAAAGGTCGTCAAAATGCAATGCATGATATGTGGATGCATGTTTTCAAGGATCTCTTGGGGTAAACACAAGAAAATGTTAGAGGTTGAACTCTGCTCTTGGATTGGAGATCTCTGTACCGGTGGACGTCCTTCCACGAGAATCAAGCTCACCATGTCGAGTGGGTCATAGCCACTGATTCAAGTTTGAATTTTGTTTGGAGAGCTTTGTGTCGGTGGATGTCTTTCCACGAGAATCAAGCTCACCATGTCAAGTGGGTCATAGCCACTGATTCAAGTTGTTGTACTTGAACTTTGACTGGATTGGTTAGAGGAGAGACCTCTTGCCCCTTGATAGATGTCTGGTTCAACGTAACCCTGCATCAAAAGAACCCTCGAGATCCTTGAAATGGTTATTGAAAATGCTAAAATGCTATGGCATGATGTTATGATGTTATGTACATGTATGCACAAACAAGTAAGTGTATATACAGGCAGACAATATTCACACAAAGCACACAAGGCCTTAGGTTTAGGCTTGCATGAGGTTCAGGTACTACCCTCTTTCAGTTTGTTGGTTAAAACCTGTCCTATCAAAAGTAACCGGGTTCTAGAGGATCTCAAATCATTGGCTACCCTCAATCGGTCATAACTCCAGCATCGCAATCTTTTCTCGCGGCCAGAACCATCTCGAGAGTTTAGCCTCAATGAGTGTAGCATACTGCTACTGTTCTAATGGCCAAGTTGGTCAATTAGGGTTCTAAGGTCGGTTGGTGCTTAATGACCCCTTAGAAGACCTATATTCTCCCCGTTACAACACAAGGGATATAGGTACAGACTAAGATGCCACACCAACGTAGCCACTGCTTCACCCATGTCGGTCTACGCCGGACAGGTCCCTCACAGATTATGCTACCTAAAAAGGTTTCCCCAGATCCGGGTTAGGATCTATAAAACTCCGATACAAAGCCCACAAATGTAAAGCAAACAAAGCAATCAATTGAAAGTAAAGGTGATCTAAACCCTAAGGTAACCCCACTTTTATTATTTTTCCCCAGCAGAGTCGCCAGTTCTGTGATACGGTGGGAGAACTGACTTGTGTTTTGCGTTCGTATTCGCACTTGTGCGGTTAGCAAGAGTCGCCACCGACTTTTTATTTTATCCTAAAGGAAAGGTTAAAAAAGCACAGCAAAAACCTTTTGAGATATTTCGTGGGTTCGGGGGGTAGATTATGAAAAGGGAAGGTATTAGCACCCTTTTCATCCATGGTTATCCATGGGCTCTTAGTTACTTGGTTTTTTTAGATCACTTGCCTTGTTTTTCGATTGCTTTGAAAATGGTGTGTGTGTGGGTGCTTTTTGAAAATGTTTTGGAAAAAGATGCCTTGTTTTAGGCAACTAATGTATTTGACTCGTGTTTGAGTGTTTTACAAAAGTGTGAATCTTTTCGAAAAGATGTTTTCAAATGTTTTTAAGAGTTTGTTTGAAAGTGTTGTGGATTGTGGTTTTTGAAAAGAAGGCGAGTGTTTTTGCAAGTTTGATCTCAAGTAACTAAGAGTCTTGTCTACCCTATTGTACTCAAAGGTTTTTGTCATGTTTTAACCCCTTTTAACAATTTTGTTCTACCATTGAAATTGGTAGACAATCTTGCGTTTAGGAAGTTTATTCGGGACGGGCGCGGGTCATCGTATGGACCATGAATGCAATGATGCCAAGTGTCTTTGGCAATTTGTTTTGAAGGGACTATGATCATTCCGTTTAGGCAACACTTTGAGGGACTTATGATCATTTGATTCGTTTTGCCAAAGATACTCGACGTGCAAGCATGGCCCATTTTGGAAGGCATCATGTGGGATTACCCTAGGGGGTGCAAGTGTGATTGTGTATTGATTACATGTATTTGTCTTGTATTAGGTTATCTAGCGTTTGATTTTATGTACATACAAACCCTAGGTCTAACCATGGTATAATTGGAAAACTGTAAATTGCGGAATGTAAATCTACGCTATTACAAAATAATGTCCGGGAGTGGGGATATAAATGTACAAGGGGATGGGACTTATTTACAACCAAATCGAATGTCACAATCAAAATGTAAATATTGAACGTACAAATATAAGATAAAATGTGTATAGGGCAATATATTGTGTAAGTGTAAATGTGGGATGTACATGTATATGAATTGAGTAATTATGTAACAAGTGCGAAATGTGAAATTGAGTCGCATTAGGGTTTGACTTAGATATATGTTTTAATCTGTATTTTTGATTTATATGTTGAATTATGTACAAAAGAAAAAAAAAGTGTTTTGATTAAATGTTAAGATTTAATTAAAAGTATTTTAGTCAAATGCTTGTGAATTTCAATATTAAAAGATGTATTGAATTATTATGTACAAAAAAGAATGTTAACTAAAAAAAACAAAGAGTTTAATTTTAATTATGCATGAAAAAAAAAAAAGATAATATATACAAATGTATTTCAAAAAATGTTTTTTAAGTTAATTGTGTATAAAAAGTATTTTATTTATTTTATATACAAATGTGTATTAATTAAAAGAAAATGTTTTCAAATTTAATTTATATGATATGTACAAAATGAATGTTCTAAAATGTATGTACAAATATCTTATCTAAAAATGTCTTAACCTTATGATAATAAAAAAAGCATTTTAATTAAGTTAGTATTTTTTCAAGGAATAAAGAATATTGCTTTTATAAAATAAAAAGAATGGTTAGTATTTTATAAGAAGAGGAAGTAAATATTGTTTAGGAAGTAAAAGAAAGAAAAGGTTAGTGTTTAATAAACATGATGAAGTATTAACTTGGGCTTAGGAAGTGAGGCCGGGTCAGGCCCAAATCAAAGCCTGAAATGAATTTTAGGGTTAGGCGTTGGTTTAGTTCAGAACAAGGGCTAGGGTTAATCAGCGGCGGCGCGTTCGTGGTATTCGTCTTCTCCGATCAATTTCCTGAGCCATCCATCCCTCCGGCCAACAACATCACTCTCGAATCTCTCTTCCCTCCCTAGCACGGTCTCCACATCTTCTTGAAACAAGGTTGGTTCTTAGATGTTATGTTTTCCTCTTCCTTTCTGGATTCGCGTGGAATTTATTCTGAGCTCTTTATTTTTTTGTTTTTTATGAGGTGAAAGGGAAGGGATAGAAGGCTCGTTACCTGATTTTGGAGATGGAGGAGAGAAGAAGGGGTGATGCTTCAGGAGGCCGGAACGGCGGTGATGGACTTTGAGCTTGCCTCGCTTTTGACGCCTTCCTGGTACTTTCGTTCTTTGCTACTTATGATTAAGGTTTTGATGATGATGTTCACTGAGAAACCCTAATGTATTCACTTCTTCATCTTCCTCTTTCCTACTGTGATGCCTTTGCTTCTGTTTGTGTGGAATGTTTTGGAACAATTGTTGCCTTGAGTCTTGTTGCCTGAGTATGATATGTCTGAGTATTGTTCCACTTTCGTTTTTTTCTGATTTGCCTACGTGTGCTTGCCTAGAACTGTTGCCTCAAATGTTTTGCCTTAAGTTTGCCCCATGATGTGTTTCACTGAGGGCTTGGGTTACCTTTGAAGATTCGTTGCTAGATGCTATGGTTGAAACAACTGTTGTTTTGATTAGCTTCTTTCTGGATTGCTTAATTTGAAATGGCCAATGATGAACATCTTCCTGAGGCCTGGAGGGTTTGAGGTTTGATTGCTAATGCTGTTTTTTTTGTATGGTTTGGGTTTATGGTTGATGGAATTTGATGAAGTTTGATGGCTAATGCTGATGCAAGTTATATTTTAGTATGTTATGTTGTTCTACTTATCAAGGTTAGAGGTTGTGGTGTTTTTGAAGGTTGAGGCTAATGCTGGTTTTGATGGTCTTTGACAGGTTCTCAGTAATGTTAGCTTGGCTTGATAATTCAGTTTTTGGTTATGTGAGGTTTGGGACAGTAGTGGTTTGAGTTTTTGTTTTTGAGGCTTTTTGAGTTGTGTTTGATGCAGGGTTGTATGCATCAGGTTATGGTTTGCAGTGGGTTGTTGGACTTGACAAGGTTTGGAGTGAGTTGTATATTTCTTTCTTTTTTTTACCTTCTGAACTGTGTTGAACTGAGTTTGTATATGCAGAGTTGTGTTTGATGACAGTAATGAGGTCTCTTGACTTGTTCAGTTTGTATCTTTCTCTCTTGCTATGCTGAACTGTTTTGTATATTTTCTTTTCTATCTTAAACCTCCCTCTCCCTTTTGCCTGCTGTGCTGAACTGTTTTATTGGCTTGTGTGTACTGAGGTAGAATTGGTATGCCCTGCATATATTCCTCTCTCTTCACTTCTGCATTGGTTTGTGTATATTTTGTTTTCTATCCTCACCTGCTATGCTGCCTGCTGAACTGCTATGCTGAGTTTTTTTTGGATTTGTATAATCTTTTTGTCTTCTCCTTTCCTACTGTCTAATGCCTAACCTGTATCTGCTGCCCTTATCTCTCTTCTTTTTTCTCCTAAAGTACAGCTTTTAGATTTAATATGATTATATTTCTGTACTTGCTCTGAAGGGGTTTGACTAGGGAAATGATGTTTAGATCTCTTGCATAGCGCATTTTGCATCTTTTCCTCCAGCTTTTGCACTTTGCTCTGACTTTGCATTTTGACCAAACCTTTTCATGACAGTTTGGGTACCTGTGACAGCAAATGCACTTTTGAAATCTTTGATATCTTTGGCATTTTGACAGTTAGTGCCTTTGCTTTTGGATAGAAAGTTGAGATTGAACTTTTCAGTTTAGTTTGGATTTGGGATTTTGAATTTCTATGCAGCTTGAAATTTGTAACTTGTGCATTTTTGACATTTGCATATCATGAACAAAAAATCTTCCCTCTCTGTGAACCGGGAGAAATCCCGTGATTTGCAGAGAGGGTCAACTGATCCCAGTCAGTGGCCCCTAATGATGAGCAATTTTAACTGTCTTTGCTATTAATTGCTTTCTGACTTTTCTTGTTTCTTTTTGCAGATGAAAAATGGAATACCGGAGCGGAATGAAGAACGAAGAATATTAGAAAATAGGATAGTTTTTTCATTCTATGTAATATTTAAATTAAATGTAAATTATTGTCTGTAACAACAATTTGTACAAATAATTCAAATATCAATAAAAGTTTAAATTATCCCATTAATTCTAATTTCTTTATTGTTTATTTATTTATTTAAAATTCTTAGAATTGGAACAATTGAAAAATAAATTCAATCATTCAATTTCAGAATAATAAATAACTAAAATAAAACAACATTGATCAATTAAAGTCTGTCTTATTCAACAACCAGAGCAAAGCAGCAGTCGATCCAAATAGACTGATCAAACGCATAAGCACTGTGAATCCAGCACTGCACCCTTCTTTGACTGGCCCAAACAACTGAATTTACACCACTGTCTCCTTTGCTGATTAAACCAAGATAACGCGAATTTTAATCCGAATCTTGAAATAAACCGCAAAGTGCTGTGGAATTTAGATTCTTCTGAGAATATGCCCGTAAAACCCTAATCCCCGGTTAAATGCCAAATCACGCTCGCTTGATCAAAATTGAACCAAAAATCAACTAAACCCTAAGCCCACTGTATGAAACAACTCAGAGCTCTGAAAATCAGTGAAAAACCCTAGTTTTGCTTGACTGTCAAGAAAAGTCCGTTTGTCCGATTCTTGAGTCAGTTTGAAAAGTCAGGAAATGTTTGAAGCTGAGATTTCTTGGGGAAAAATGCGAGGGCAAATTTTGGGGTACAACACTGGGGTTGGTGGAGGATGGAGTCCTTAAACCCCATCAACAACAACACTTTTGGTTTCCCGTACGCAACAAAGTAAGTCATTAAGTTATAGCATTTATAACTATTCTGCTCTTTCCAAAATATATGCTAAAAATAACATGTTTCTCATTTCCTTTAGGTATTGCGTGAGGGGTATGGATTACGGCAAGAATCCCAGATTCAATGTCGCACTCTACCGGAATCTGTTGGATCACTTAGGCCTAGATGACGTACGTCGTAGCTTTTAACTTTTGTTCATTTTAATTATTCATACATTACTTTTGCGCTTACTTGATTTAAATTTTATCGCAGTTCATCTGGAGACCATATTTGGGTTTGGGCCATTCTCCAAACCCAGAGGATGCAGCAACTTGGACTGCAAAGACTGCACTCATTCGGTTCAACATTGTGGAGATGCACCACAGCGACCGTGTGAAGATGCAGTTCGGAATGATCCAAGAGATACCAAGTGATCCAACAGATTTGTCCCCCTGGCATCTAAAAAGGGTCGACGCCCAGTGGGGTCTTACCAACTGGAAAGACTTTGCTCCAGAATGGTGTAAAATGTGGCAAAGGCGTCACCGCTACATCTTGCAATCCCCGGTTTTCCTTACTCAAGGTAACATGCGACACACTGATCAATATATGTCGTGGTACAGGTCGGTTAGTAACCCAGATATGCACGTGTCTCATCCGAGGTACTTGGTTGACCCACACACACAATGGGCACAACCCTCGATTCCCCATCAACAAACCCAAAATCCATCAACCTCAAACCAACCCCCAAGAAGAAACAGACCAACAAACACACAACCACATTCCCCACCACAACACAACTACAATCAAATGCCGTACTACCAACCACAATCACCGCCAAACTACCAATACCCGGATATGCCTCAAACCCAACCACAATACCAACCCCAATACCAGCACACCCATATACCCCAGACACAATTTCAGTCTTCCACATATCCCAATATGGCGCCCTCAACATCCAGCCTTAGCCCTGATATGGGAATGTCAGAAGATTATGACCAAGCCGACCAAACCTACCATCAACCACCATATCACCAAACAACCCAACATCCACAATACCAAACACCCCAAGATCCATTTCCTTTCTACTCCCCATACTCAGACGACCAATGCTACCGACCAACCATGGAACCCCACCCACCGCCAACACGACCAAACTTTGAGGGTATAGGTAACCGACTGTACCAGAGCGGATCTTCGAGATATGGAGATCTTACTGATTTTATGGATTCGGATCGCATTGACTTCGCTGGGCCATCGACCTTGCCGCAGCAGGAAACGAGACGGCACCCAGCAAGAGAAAGGCGAGGACGGGGATGCGGAACTGAGGGTCATTACCGGGTTCCTGGGGATCACTAATGTATCTTTTTTTTTCCCAGTATTTTTTGTATCCATTTTTTTACTGTTCTTTTAATGTAAAACAGTTGAATGTAATTATTATTTTTTAAATAAAAAATCTATTTTGTTGATCTCTGTCTAATAGGCAACGCGCAGGAAAGAAAATAAAAAATAAAAAAAATTTGCCCTTATTTTGTACATAGGCGCCATCTCACTTGGTTTAGGGCTTGCCCTAAGCACTTAGGCGCCAAGTGAGATGGCGCCTCCCTTAAAAAAAGAGGAGCATGCGCCAATTGAGATGACTCCTCCTTTGTGGAGCCATCTCAAACATGATTATTTGCGTAATTTTTTCCGAAACCCGATTATTTACGAAATATTATTTTAATACTTGGTTATTAATAAAAAAAATTCATATATCTCACATTCGAAAATTATTTAATAAATTTAAAAAACAATTTTTTTATTATAAATAAGACCGGAGTATTAACAAGAATTAAATAGACTAAATTTTTTAACAATTGCATAGACATTATAATGAATTGTTCTTCCGGCCGTCAAAGACACGATTTGTAGTTTCTTTTTGCTTATCAACCAACTCCATAACATAGCTTAAATTTTAGAATTTTTGACCCACATGCCATCATTTTGAAAGAAAAAAAAATACTCAACCCCTGAAAAGATTATCAAAATACCACCTTTTTTTTTTAATTTTTTTAATATTTTATTACCACAGCCTTCCTGAGGCCGCCGTTTGGAATACAGTACATCCATTTTAATTTTTTTCCTTTTTTAATTAAAAACTATTTTGTAATTAATTTTTAAATGTTTTTAAATATAATTAATAATAATTAATTCTGAATTAATTAATTAATTAAATAAAATAATTATTTAAATAAATAAAAATGAATTAACAATATTTTTAAACAAAAATTAGTTATATTAAAAAGTTAAGTTGACATATATTAATAAATATTACAATATAAAAATTGAGAAAATTGAAAAAATATTAATCATCTTGTTGATGCTGTTCGTCGCCATCTTACCATAGAGAGTGACTACCGGTTTCACATCGTCCCTATATCGGTATACAAAACCATGACCATATCGTATTGTTGTAGTAGGTGGAGAAGGCGGTTTCACATCGTCCCTATATCGGTATACAAAACTATGACCATATTGTATTGTTGTAGTAGGTGGAGGAGGAAAGTTGATGACGGATAGGAGAATGTGGTAAGAACGGGATTTCTGTACGGAAAAATTTGAAATGTATCAAAAATTTCGAAATCTATATTTGTTGGATAGTTGCTTGGTAGATGTGTGAATGACGTGGGAATGTTTAGTTTTATGGTTGTGATGTAATAATCTGATACATCTGAGGTTGATAGTTGTTGACTGGGATTTGAGTAACTGAAGTTAGGATTAGGGATCAAAGTGAATTCTTGTGGTGGACGAAGGTATGGTTCTTGTTGAGGTTGATTTATGAAGTGTATTTGGTAGGATGATTGGATGGGGATCGTTGTTGTTGGGTTGGTTGATTGTATGATGGTTTTTGTTGTTGAGGCGATTGGTTATATTTGTATGGTTGATTGTAAATACTGGATGAGGATGACTGTGAGTAAGGTTGTGCGTGCTGCTGGTTAATTGTGCTTTGGGTTGAGAGGTTAGTTAAAGTTGGTTGTTGTGAAGGTGACATTTGTGATGTGGAACCTTGTATATGTGGGTCACGAAGTTATTGATTTCTTGATGGGTATACATATGGTAATCAATTAAACCAATCTATATACTCTTGAGTTGGCTTAGATTGTGGCTCAACCATATTTCCAGTCAAGCAAAATCTTTCTTTGCGTCTCCATTTGCGTTGCTCTTTGAGGAATAATTCAATATATTTATGCTTCCATGATTCATGCATTGTCATCTCATGGTGTTCTCGAAGGCATTCTGGTTGATTGGATATTTCTTGATGGTATCCAAATTACAACTTCACTCTATTAGACTGGTGCATTTCAACAATCCAGAAGCATATGATAGGCGTGGTTGCAACTTCACCCTATAAATGACATACAAGTATACGCCCAAACTTGGAGCAAGATGACACATCATCCCATTCCATCAACGTGCACATCAACAACCTTACACATCTACCTAAAAATATAGGCTAAAATAGCTTATCCCCAACTATATTCATTGCATGCCTCCAAATGTTGAAGCAATGGTAGCCACATATTGTGTATAGATTTACTATATTTATCGGGCATCAATGATAGTGCAATAATGAGAAGGTTGGAAATTCTAGTGTAGATAATTAAGTCTTCCACACTTAAGTTTTCATTAACCATAGTATGTTGTAGTAGTGATTTAAGTCATGAGATCTTTAAAGTTCTACCTTTTCCAACATCTAGAGGTGCTTCATGGCCTAAAAAATTTATCCATGCATCTTCTTCTATCTCAGTTGGACCGATTACGGCCTTATCATTAACGCGTATACGCAACAACATACTTATATCTTTTTGATAATTTGAAAAAATTTCGAACGAAAACCCCGTTATTACCACATCCGCCTTGAGGCAAATAGGAAAATAATCAACAATAAAGTCACCATCGAATGTTATTTATCCCATAAAAGGGAAAGGAAAATATCGAGTAAACCTGAGAAAGGATAAGATGGTCTTGCGACCAAGAGAAAGGATACGGGAGTCAATTACGCAAGTGAAATGTATTAGCACTCCTCACGTCTGTGGTACTCCACAAGATCCACTCATGTTATTCTAATCAAATGGTGTGTTTATATTTAAAGCTAACAAGATAAGGGAATGTATGAATGAGTTGTTAACAAACAAAAATAAAGTTTTTTATTATTGCGCTCGCCTAAATTTCGAAACATCGTTCCTACGTAACCCCATCGTGCAATAGAGAATTAGCACACCGTAGTTCTTCTCAAGAATATTGGTTTGTTTTGTGTTTTTTATGAACAATTCTAATTATACATTCTACTGCATCTCGACCTTTGGCTAATGGTTGGATCTTCTTCGACAACCATCCCTTGGGTTTCTCTCAACCATTCTCGACGAGTAAAAAATCTATAATTCGCGCCATCTACGCTGCCAATTGTTGATTCATCTGTGTATTCTGTTGGTTAGTTTGGGTAGCACTTTGGATCAAAGAGTTAAAAATTATACCCATTTGTTGGGATAAGACACCAACCATTTTATGGTTTCTATCATCCATTTGTTGTCTAAATGCCACTGTAGAGTTTGTTGCCATGGTAAGTAATTAGGCAGCGAATCCTGGGGGTGAGACATTTCGACCTATGTTATTGATACCTGATCCTGATCCCTATAGTGGCCAAAAGTAGATACTCTTGGTTCAGGAAACGTTAATGTACTATTATTTAGACTTTTCATCATTGATGTTGGCATGACATAAATCTGTTCACGGTCATCCATTGGCATTATGAATCCAGACGCAAAATATCTGAAATTGTTCGTCCCTGGTGGTCTTGGGGTCACTAGGGGATCCTGTGTATGCACTGGGGATACAACTGGACCGCTATAAGTATTTGTCGATATTCCCATTGTACTTGCTTGAATATGTATCGATTCGCTTACAGATACTGCAACCGTATTTTCCCCTGTCGAATGGGGTGGTTGTTCTCCATTATTGCTTGGTGGATTCACCATTCTTCTAATGTATTTTTGTTTGGGTAATACTTCGTTAGTTCTGACTATTCTACCATTTCTTAATCTCATGTAACAATGTTAAAGAACAAACTTTTGTATGAAAAATAGTTACAAATTTTCAAATTTCTAACAAAATAGACAGTGAGTCTCACTGAGTGTGCCAATTTATTTACTGTAAAATTTTGTAAACAATCACTAGTCTTCCGGATCCTAGATATTCTGGTTGCTTACATGATCGACTAGATTAATCTTAGGACAATAATGTATATTTTGTTTTCTAAGTTTTTTGGATATCAATCTCTTAGATAGAGATTGTGATTTTGAAAGTAGTAATAAAGTGTTTTAAAATAAAGACTGGAATGTACAACAATTTTGCTTTAAACTTAAAAGAAATATAAAGGATTTCGATTGAAAAAGAATGACATTGAATGTAAAATTGGTGCTTCATACGTACATTCTCAGCAACTCGTTTCTCGAACACTTGGTATTTTGAATTATTTTGAGTAATTTGTATAAAGAAGTAAACACACAGAATTCTAACATAAAAAACCCCTATATATAATAATTTGAAACTAACTACCACGAACGGTCTTCTTCTTGGAGGATGGCACGTCCTTGTTTGCATGTCTCTAACCTTTCGTAGGTTTCCACATATCTCTTTTTCAAAGATCAGATAAGCGTTAAAATCAATTATAGCCTTATTTGAATATATGTCGAACCCTCCTCGGGTATCTTCAGAAAATCTGCTAAGTTGTTTTCCTTGCATTGCTTCAACTTGGGGGAGACTCGATCGAAATGTTCCTTATATCACTTCATCTTGGAATACGCTCTCATCATCCCAACATTGATCCTTCGAATTCACCTCGAATCTTCAATTCGTTGGAGCATCGAAGTTACATCTAACAGTGTGCCGGTATAGAGATGATGTGGAATTAGTAGTCATTATCTATAACAAGATGACGATGAACAATATCAACAAGATAATTAGTTTTTTTTTTTTTTAGTTTTCTCGATTTTTATATTGTAGTATTTATTAATATATATCAATTTAAATTTTTAATATAAATAAATCTTATTAAAAAATATTATTTTCACTTATTTTATTTATTTGTTTATTTATTTATTTATTTCAGAATTAATTATTATTTATTATATTAAAAACATTTAAAAACTAATTATAAAAGAGTTTTTAATTAAAAAAAAAAAAGAGCGTACTCCATTTTAAACTGAGGCCTCATGGAAGCAGAGGTAATAAAATATAAGTAAGTTTTTGGTCCCTCTAAATATCTCAAATTTCATTTTTAGTTCTTCTAAAAATTTTCTTTAAAGAATGATCCTCCTAAAAAATTAAATTTTAACTTTTGATCTCTCCTACAATTTAGCGACGGTTTTTACAACTTAGCAACAGTTTTAGCGACAGTTTTTATTTAGCGACAGAATTAGAGACCATTTTAGCTACGATTTTGTCACGAGAGACCAAAAGTTTAAAATTAATTTGTTAAGAAAATTATTCTTTAAAAAGAAAATTAGAAGAATTAAAATCAAAATTTGAGATGTTTAGAAGGACCAAAAATTTATTTAATCCTAAAATATTAAAAGAAATAACAAGGTGGCATTTTGATAGTTTTTTTCCGGGGGTGGCAATTTGAGTTCTTTTTCTTCAAATTGATAGCATGTGGGTTAAAAATCCTAAGTTTTAATTTTAATTTCGAAAAACTATTCGCTTGTTGTTGAAGAATCATGCCTCTTATGTTTAGGGGTGTTTGCGGTGCGGTTTGGGCGGTTTTGAAGCAAAAAATCACCCGAACCGCAAGAGAAAAAAACATGCGGTTCGATTTGGTTCGGTTGACTTTTAAAAATAAATTCGAACCAAACCAAACCAAACTAATGCGGTTTGGATTGGTTCGGTTGGTTCGGTTTTTTATAAAAAAAATTATTAAGTCATACAAACAAATATAGAGGAAAATATAATTTTGTATTTAATTGTTCGTACATTACCATAAAAAAATTTATAATTGTCAAAATAAGTTTATAATTTGATACATAAAATTGTGTATTATAATTTTATCTAAATCTAAATAATGATATAAACAAGATTGCATTCTTAAATAAATATTATACAAGGAATACAATAAAATATATTTTGTGAAAATAATATTTATAAATGAATAATATTTTATTTTTTTATGATTTGTAAATTAAAATGAATATAATACAAAGTATGATAAAATATACACATAATACATGTTTATTTCTCTAAAGAATTAAAGAAATATATATTGATTAGTAAGATTTTATAACATAATGCGGTTTTGTTTGATTTGGTTCGGTTTATAAAATACAAACCGTAAACCGAACCGAACCGTGCGGTTCCGCGAGAAAATAACCCAAACACATCCGAATCAAATACGGTTTTTTGCGATTTCAGTTTGGTTCGGTTCGGTTTTACGGTTTTCTATTGGGCCGGTTTAGTTTTGAACACCCCTACTTATGTTACTTTTGTTGTACCCGTAAGGAAAATATCCTTCCACCAAATTGAATTACTTCTTCTGATAATATGGTTGTTACAGGTGAAGATTTTGTAAAGTAACAGATTGTATTTAAATTTTATCAATTCAAGTCAAAGAGCGTTGTGGTTAGTAAGTAAATGCCACTTCCATTTATTTAAAAGCAGACAATTAAAAAGCTTCGAATCTTTCACACCTAGGTCACACTTACAACCCGTTTGTTTTAGTTTTTTAAAAAATATTTTTCTAGTGTTATATAATTTTGAGTAAAATAAAATTATAAAGAAATTTTTCATAAATTTTCAAATGAAAATTTAGTCTGAATAGTTATTTTTAAAATATTATTTTAAATATTTCATCTTTTTATTAAAAAAAAAATTTGAATATCAAAATTTCAAAAAATCATTTAATTTTGAAATTATTTCAAATAGATTTTTATAAAAATTATTTTTGAAATACAATTTTTTGAAAAAATTGTGATTTTGACTATGTTTTGGTCTTCAATAATGTATATTTGTTATATGATGTCAAAATTAGTGTTTCAATTTAGAAAAAAATAAATATAAAAAAAACTTGTAATATTTTGAAAAACGGTATTGTAAAATCTATTTTTAAAAATACAAAAAAAAAATCTATTTTTTAATGCTAAAACTAACATACCCTTAATCTTTGGTAAGCAAATTTGTTTCCAACGAACCGAGCACAACTTATTTGAGTCAGAATATCCTCCCCACATAAAGTTTCAATATATTCTTTTCAGTTCCTTCAATATCCTCTTTGAAGCTCTAAAAAGGGGGGAAATGGAGAGGAAGACTATTTAAAACGTAGTTAATGAGAGTTACATTACCTCCGATCGAGAGATTTATGTCATTCCAAGATGAAAGCTTCTTCTGCATAACATTCACCACTTTTTTCTAAGTAGTCCAACAATGTAGGTTTGCACCAACGGGTAAGCCCAGAAAACAAAATGGCATAGTCAATGTTACAGGAAAGGAAAGTTGATGTTGCCTCCAAGAATCGGTCGTCAAGATTAATCTCGTACAACTGGCTTTTAAAAAACTTGACTCCATGCTTGAGATGTGTTCCAAACTTTTTAGAATCGTCTTAAAACTCAATAGATTTTCCCAAGAGCCTTCACTCATTAGTATTGTGTCATCTGCATATTATAATATGTTGTACTGTTGAGAATTATACACAACATACCCTTTGAAGCAGCCATTTTGAATGGCATTATTTACTATACATGTGAGACCTTCAACTACTATTATGAGTAAGTAGGGAGATAAGGGACCTCCTAGTATAAATCCTTTTCTTAGCATGAAATCTTCACTAGGTATGTCATTGACAAGGAAGAACATAGAGCTTAGAAGACGCGTGCACACATTCATTTGATCCATATCTCATCAAATCCCATTTGAATGAGATTGTGCTCTAAGTAATGCCAATTCACTGAGTCAAAATCTTTTTTAAAGTCTAATTTTAAAAGCATGCACTTGTACTTTGTTTTCTTTATCAAGTCAATTAATTAATTTAACATAACCATGTCGTCACGTATTTGCCTCCCTGAACGTCGTTTGGCAAGTTGAGATTACTTTTCCCAAAACCAATTTGATACTACCAACAAGGACTTTTAACATTATTTTTGTTGCATTATAGAATCAGAATTGATCATAGAAATAAGGTTGTGCGATGCAACGATATAATTAAACTTCTCATGCAATGAAGAAGGGGTTGGCCTAAAAGGTTTTCCCTTCAATGATCAAGTCAGTATGTGAGTGAGAGGAGTGAATGAAGTTTGAATTTAAAATTGTATCCTTGAAGAATGATGTGTTTTCATTTGTATGGTAAAGTGATTGTAACCACCTGTTATTTTCAAGTGTAAAATACGGGAGTCATTAGATGTATCTTGGACTAGGATCTCATATGCTCTTCCCTAGGGTAATTATCCTACGCTGCAAGCGCCTGAGCAAATTGTTAATTTATATGGGTTGCGGTCATTGGTCCTTATGTCTAGTCCAGAATAGTTTCTCCCAAGCTTTTTTCCCTGCTTAGTAGTGCAGAGGTTTGTGTCGTATTTGCCCATTTGTGTCAGTCATATCCCAGCATGAATGGAAAGCCATAAGGTGAGATTAGTGCCCCTAGGAATTCGCTTCTTTAATGTGCCCCGTGTCTAAAATGTATTTTCATAGATTCTATCATAATGATATTTGGAAACTCAAGTACTCCATTATTTTCCTAAGGCGGTTTGGAGTGTTGATAGCGCTTATTACTTTTTGGTAAGTCACCACGCCTTCTCCCAAGAGTTATTTTTGTAGTTTTTTTATACATTGCCTTGCCTTTTTGTTACATGTATTTTCTCCATGTGTTAGCTTTTTGTAACTGAAGAAAGTAATGTCTATCATGGGTCGAAAATCAAAAGAAGATATTTCTGCTTCTTAGGTTCATCATGTTGCTTCAACAAATGTTTCTATCTTTACTTAAGAGGGTAATCTTGGTAGAGTCTTTTTAGATGTAACTCCTTCTTTGGATTGAAGTGTATTTACCACTGATGAAGACAAAAGGATTTACAGTGAATATGGAGAATGCAAAATTCCTTTCTATGAGTGAACCTTATTGATCTTGGGTTTCCGCTTGCCATTCAAAAACTTTGAGATAGATGTTTTAAACCACTTGGTGATTGCTCATTTGCAGTTTCACCCTGCGAGTTGGGCGTATATTAAAATATTCCAATACTAGTTTGAATATCAAAGGGGAAAGCCTTATTTATCCCTTTTCTTCCATCTTTTTAGAGTACGGCGTAGTTCAGCAAACCAAACACGTTGTTCAGAATGTTTTCAGAGAACTTGAAGCATTTCAAAAATCAATTTTTTTGTTCCTCTCCATGAAGAGGCCCATGGGACGACAAGTACCATAGGGACTGGGGTGGAAGCCATGTGTATTGGCATGTTTCACAAGTACTGGAACAAAGTCATATCCTGACAAAGAATGGGTTGTAAATATACAAGGAGGAGGATCTGTCTTAGGAGGAACTTTATTTGAAGGAACGGTTGGTTACTTTTGCCAAAGATCTAGGTCATGTCAGGGGCGTTATTCCCTGGGATGAAGCTTTAAGGAAACATTTGAAACAACTTATTGAAATCTTCTTCCATCTTTTTAGAGTACAGCGTAGTTCAGTAAACCAAACGCGTTGTTCAGAATGTTTTCAGAGAACTTGAAGCATTTCAAAAATCAATTTTTTTGTTCCTCTCCATGAAGAGGCCCATGGGACGACAAGTACCATAGGGATTGGGGTGGAAGCCATGTGTATTGGCATGTTTCACAAGTACTGGAACAAAGTCATATCCTGACAAAGAGTGGGTTGTAAATATACAAGGAGGATGATCTGTCTTAGGAGGAACTTTATTTGAAGGAAAGGTTGGTAACTTTTGCCAAAGATCTAGGTCATATCAGGGGCGTTATTACCTGGGATGAAGCTTTAAGGAAACATTTGAAACAACTTATTGAAATCTTATTGTTGATGGATAATCATACTAAGGAATAGAGTGAAGTTATTTTATGTGAGTTTATGACATTCTTGCCCCGTTTTCTGTCAATTCAGTTATCTGTAATGCTATTAACTTTGGTAATTTTTATTTGTAGATTCGATGATAGATGAGGAAGTAGTCCATCAATTTTCTATTGGTTCTTCACACACTTAAACGTCAATTAGTGTTCCTCTCCCAACTTGTATGGAAATGGTTTTACCTCATCCCTTTAATCTAGATTCTCGAGGGGAACCCTCTTCGGGGTCTGCTAGGGTACTGGTATCCTTAGTGAATCTCGGTGGACATCACGCATGCTAGGTCCTCCAACTCTTATCTTCTTGGCTATATCGGGTCCCCGTACTCCAAAATAACACTAGACGTCTACTTTGGAAGAGGATTTCTCTTTTCTTTCCAACCTCGTCGATGATGCTCTCGAGGACGAGTTGTCGAATCTGGCCTATCATACTATCTATACTTCTTCCATTTTGCCCATCTGTGGGGCTGGTCGTTGGAATACTTTCTTGTATAATCAACATCGTAAGGATAATTGGTTGTTAGAGAATAATATTTGTAACCTAACATTTCAATGATATACATACCTGCATGAAGTATATAAATATTCTATTACCATGATGACTAATTCATTGAATTCCCCCAATCTCCCTAGCTCATTATTCGATCAATTAACGCTCTTGGTGAATGGCATATCAAGGAAGAATAAATCCCTAGCCTCTGTGTAGGCTAATTTATCTGCTATGAAGTGTCTCTTTCCAACTTTCTTGAGGGCTTGAAAAACTTCATCTTGAGAATGCCTTCTTGGCTTAAAAATAAAATGAATCATCAATTGTTAGTCTCGCAGTCGTCTTGTAGTCATTTGAGAATGCTTTGCAGCAAGTAGAGTGTTTTCATTCTCCTTTTCTTATTTAAAGGGATGAAGTGCGATCATTCTCAAAAATTTTAGAATATGTTTCCTCATATACCACTTGATTGCTTTTTGTATAGATAGTTGGAGTTATCACATTCTGCAGATATTTTAATTTAGGGTTTGCATGATAAACCAATTTTCCTCGTGCTTCCTCCATTCCGAGCAAGGTAGCGATAGACCTTTCAGTGATGATAACTTTTATGCCCAAAACATCTGACACAATGTATTTGTCATCTGCCTCTGCGAATCTCCATAATTATTTTATCAATTTTGTGTAGATATGACCATAGAGACGGTTGAAATAGTTTCCCCATCCTTGAAAGTTGAGTTCCTTGGTTAGATCCAAACCATTTTCTTTTAGATTTTCAAAATCTTTAGGAGTTCATGAAGTACTTCTAGTTGAGAAGCAGGCGTTGACAGATGAACATGAGCAGGGCGATCAAGAATATGGATTTATTGAGGTTGTTGGTAAGTAGACAGTGATTGTTGCAAAGTTAGAGTGTCTTAAGAAGTAGAGCTTGTAACAAGATGTTGAGACGATTCACCTTGTTGCAATTGAGAAGATTTTTCTTTTTGAAGAAATTCTTGAGAGAAATTGACCACTTCTTATTGTTGGGCATCCATGGATGAAGATGAACAAAGAAGAAGGTTTTGGGGTTTAGGTTAAAAAATATGTTAAAGTGTGGGAAGTGAAGTAGCATGGTGTGTGATAGTGAGAATAATGATTATTAATAAAACAAATATAAATGATTATCAAAAACATAGGAAACGTACAAAATGGGTGAGTAATCATGATTTTTAAACCTAATATCAAGAAAATCCCATCGCTCGAGGTGTCACTCAAATGGTGCATTTATGATTTAAATTGACAAGTGTCCGAATGAATCATAGCCATATGTTTGAAAAGACATGAGTTGATATTTTTAGAGTCACGAATACCAAAAGTTTTCTGACTAAAATATTTTTGATCAAGATATCTTCTAACTTGTAGAGGTATCAAGATATACTACATTAATAGAAATAGTTGAGATTAGAGTATAAGTAGATTCTAACTTGACGTGCTTTATTTATGAAGACGACATCCTTTTCACTTACTTAATTTTTGAAGCCCTTATTTGTTCTAATCACATGAGTCACTTAAGGCTTGAGCATCAAATTCCAAACACCATTTCTGGAGAATTTATTTAGTTTTTCTTTACCAGAATCCATTCACTATCTTGTAGTGATTTTTCACAAGAAGTTGGTTCTATCATAGACACCAATACCAAAAGTGTTTCCTCAAATTGTTAATCTTGTTCTGAAAGGTTGAGTTTAACTCCAAAAATTAAATTTCCAAACATGGTTTGTCGTTGCCTTTTCCTTTTCTGAATTGATGGACATTCAGATACTTCTGATTTATCATCCTTTTTATTTGTATCTTTAACCTCAGAAACTATAGCCTTTTCTCCATAACCAACTATTCTAGATCCTTTTATTCTTCCTTTCTGGTCTCCTCCAAAACCAACATACCCGGCGTCTTTAAGTTCCAAGTTTTGGAACATATGCTTTCTCCCAGTCATATGACGTGAGCATCCAAAGTCCAGGTACCATGACTGGTGTTTTAACTCTATTGCTTAAGATATCTGCAACATATATTATTTTATCTTTTGGTACCCATAATCTTTTGGGTCCTTTAGAATTAGTTTTCCCAGAGTTTCTAATAAACTTGGGTTTCTATGCAACATTTAATTTTTGTGTATGTGCAGAAGTGTAAAGATAAGAAAAAGGAGATTCATGTTTGTTTTCTTGATTGTCTTTATCAGAAACATAACTGTGATACGGTGGCAGAACCGACTGTTAATACTGGTTTGCGTTTTTTGTTCGCAAAATGTCGCGGTAAGCAAGAGTCGCCACTGACTTTTATTTTATCCAATCAGGAAAAGGAAAAAGAACAGAAAAAACCTTTTTCGAGAATGTTTCTGAGTACGGGGGGTAGATTATAGAAAGGGAAGGTGTTAGCACCCTTTCTATCCATGGTTTTCCATGGGCTCTTAGGTATTTTCTCATTTTTCAAATTGCTTGTGTGTGCTTGTTTTAAAAAGTTTTTGTTTTACTTTGTTTTAACCCTTGTTTTTGTCCTCGAGAGTGTTACGAAGTTGTTTTTGAAACCTTTGTTTGGAAAGTGTTGGTGTGAAAAAGTTTTTGTTTGTTTGAGCAAGTACCTAGGAACTAATCTACCTACTCGAAAAAAGTCTGTTCGTTTTCCTTTTAGACAATTCTATCCCATTATTGAGAAATAGGTAGCATCGTCATTGGAGTTTTTTAGGGACATTCGAAGGGACAAATACAATCATAAAAGCAATGTTAGGAAATGTTAGTAATCATCCTAAATCCTCAAAGATATTCTTTCCGAGGCAGCATCTGAATGGGTCATTTTAGATCTTTCGGGGCTAGAGGACAACCACTAACAAACCTTATACTTCATGACTGTTTACCGAAGGCAACCGGAGTGGAGTAAACCCTAGGAGTGAGCATGTGCGAGTGTAATTTTCAGTTAATTTATCTTTGCACATTTAGGGTTTTCTATTGTATTAATTTTCAGTTAGTCTTTCCATACAATCCTATTAACATGCATCTAAGCAGTTTATAGTTTGCGAAAATAAAAATGCGAAAAAGTTTAAAGTCTTAGCTATTACAGGGCTTTTGCAAATACATAATTATTTTGACCGAAAATAAAGATGTGGAATTGAAACCCTAATTACTATTACAAACTCGGAGCAGTTACAATAATAATAAAAAGGAAATTAAAAAATGTGTGCTGTGAATTAAATGCGAGAATGAATTAAGAATCCTAAAAATCTAATTGAAAAATATTTAGGTTATTTTTGAGAAAAAATTAATTAGGTTATGTACAAAATTAAAACCCTAATTCTAATTATTTTTAATTATGAAAGGAATTAAATTACCCTAAATTAAATTAATCTAATTAATTAAGGAAATAAAATATTTTTTATGAAAAATGATTTTTAATGTTTTTTGTGATTTTAGATTAAATAAAAAAAGAAATAATTTTTGTGTTATTTTTGTAAAAGGAAATAATTAGTAAATAATTAAAATAAGAATTAAAATAAAATAAAATAAAAGGAAAAGAGGTGGGCCTGTTAGAAGCAATCCATGGGTGTGTTGCTAAAAATGTTAGGCCCATTCCTTTCTCAGCCCAGTCCCACGTGAGATCCAGCGTTGTGCCAGCCTAGGGGGTGCACCATAGTCTTTCATTGAAGGGCGTTGGATCTGGATTTATAACGAATTCAATGGTTGAGATCAGGGTGTATAGTAAACGTCTTGGCACGTGTATGCATAGAACCTGTTGTCAAATATTGAGAAAATAACAAAACGCTGGGACCTGGGATCGAACCCAAGTCCTCTCTACTTTCCAACGCGCCCTTCACCACTAGGCTACATGTTTTAGTTGTTAATATAATAATAACAATGCATATTATATAAAAACAAAGTGGATAACTGAAAAAAATAAAAAATGCACGTTTTATTCAAACAGGCCAATGAGGTCATGCCACATATCTTCTTCCCCTGTCCATTGTCTTAGGTACGATAGTTCTACCTACAGACATCTTCCATGGCTATAGCACTGCAAGTTTCAAAAATTCACAGCAAGCATGATAAATCAATTGTGAGTACATAGATCAATTCGTCTTGATCTCACCAGCATCATGGTATCCTTTTCTTGGGCCAATTTAACCTGTATAAAAAAACCCTAAAACGGCAAGGCAAACCCTAACAATGGCAATTATGAATACATGCATCAAAACGCAAAACTAAGTAAGCTAAAACATTCCAAATGATGATACAAATACAATGCTATGCTTAAAAACGGTTAATCATGCGTGAATAATCAAACTCATATTCAAGAAATAAGCCAAACCGTGAGGATCGTGTAGGCTGATTCTGGGCTCGTGGAAGCGTGCAACCGATTGGAAAATGTTCTGGAGATGTCCATGAATCTATTAGGAGCTTCAGAATGGCTTGAATTGACCTCTAGGTTAGAAAACGATTCACCACTTTCTTGCAAATTTTTTAGTTTTGTTTCATGCCTTGCACGACCTTAATCCCCGTTCTTTTGGCTTGTGTATGTTCTATATATATGCTTGAGTGAATTAGGGTAACAAAAACAATTTCAATCTCTTGGAATCATGAAGATTTGATTTGATTTTTCTCTTGTATCATATCTTTCCAAAACAAGCATAATCATGCCAATTTTTGCTTCAATCATCCCTTGCACAATTTGATATGCTATGTCAGCCTAATTGGATTTGATTCCTACAAAAAATCAGATCAAAACCAATCTTTTTACATTTTTTGCAATTTATTTGATTTAATTTAACTTTTAAATAATAAATAATAAATAAATAAAGCAAAAAATGTGTGGATGTTGATTTGGTTCGTGGACCATATCTCTAACAAGATGCAATCATGAGAAGTTAGGCCCATTTGACAAAAAATGCATTTTTGAGCACATTTGACTTTTGGCAATTTTGCAAAAATGGTCAACTTTGACAAGGCATATCTCCTCCAATTTTAACCCTAGGAATGTGTTCTTGGATTTTTAGAAATCTTAGGATGTCCCCTAAACAACCCTTTTGGTTTCATCTCAATTGGGTCTTCCATGTTCATGTAAGAAGCTTTGAACCAAAAGGTGTTTTTCTTGACTTTTCAAAAGGACCTGTAATGTAGAAATTCATATCTTTTGATGAGTGCATATTTTGAACTTGTAGGATGAAGATAAATTGTATGGAATTGCATCCTCTTGAAAATGAGCCTTGGATGGAAAATTTCTAATAAGGTATGAAGAAGTTATGCTTGGTCAAAATTTGGTTGACTTTTCTTGAGAAACCCTAATTTAGCAACTTTTGGGTTTTGATGAATTTGGGGCATTCCTTAAGGAATCATGATCAACCTTTGATCAAATGATGAATATCACTTCAAAATATTGATGTTGACCAAAAATCTTGAAATTTGACTGTATGTGGGCCATAGTTTACTTTTGAACTAGTACAATTGATTTCCAGGCATTTGAGCAGTTGACTGAGCAAACTTCTTGTGCAGGGCCTGAAACTTGACATGGATGATCTTGAGAACATATTGGGACCATGGAAGGCATTTGGGACCTTTGTACTTCAACCATCTTGATGAGGAGTGAAACCCTAGTTTGAAGCTTGTTGCCTTATGAGGAGGATTTGTCTGGTCAATCCTTAGTCATCCTTGAGCAATTGAGGACCTCTAGAAGCATGTCTTGAGTGAAATGAGAGGGAAAATTTTGGAGTACAACAGCTGCCCCTATTCAATCTTCTTAAATCTGAGGATGTAGATTGGATGTCTGCCTTTCTTAATCTGAAGATGGAAGATGATTGAACACTAGAGTGCCCAGAAATTTGCACTCGTCTGAGATGGTACTGGACTGTGTAGGTAGTGTCAGGAATGGGCTTACAGATGCCATTTGGAGGAAATGACGGAAGGTCACCGGAGATGGGCTTAAAGATGCCATTCGGAAGATATGACGGAGAATCGTTGGAGATGGGCTTAAAGATGCCATCTAGAGGATGTTGATTTCCCGAGATATTCCTTTGATGAGAATTCATATTCTTGTCGTTGTGGAGGAATCTGCTGAGGAATGTTGGTCTCTGTCTTGGGAGAAATGGAATTTTAGGAACTTTAGTTGTCCGTTACTCTACTGGGGAATTATCTCTCAATCGAGGAGATGAAAATGAACTGTTATCTGGTCGTGCTCCAGGCTTTAGTGATTTACTGGGGATAATAAGATTAACTGCTATCTGGTCGTGCTCCAGGTTTCACGGTGACTTACTGGGGAGATGAGATTACACTTGCTATCTAGTCGTGCTCCAGGCTTTGCAATCTCAAAAACTGTTATCTGGTCGTGTTCCAGGCTTCAGAAGGAATTAAGTGGTTATCCAGTCGCATCCGGGTTTCAACTTGAATTTAAGGCATACTAACATCCGGTCGTTTCTAGGCTTCAAAGTAATTGGCCGAGTAAACTGCTATCTGGTCGAATTCCAAGCTTCGCATTACCTCATACTGTTATCTGGTCGTGCTCCAGATTTCAGAGTGTCTCTTGTCGTTATCTGGTCGTGCTCCTGACTTCAGTGTCTCATACTGTTATCTGGTCGATTTCCAGGCTTCACAGTGTCTTATACCATTATCTGCTCGTGTCCCAGGCTTCAGTAATTTGTAGAAATTAAGATATTTTTTGATTGATTTTTGGGCTTCATAACTTGAATTTGAGATATACCACTATTTGGTCGATTCCATGCTTCGTAGTATTTTGTAGAAATTAAGATATTATTCGGTCAATTTCCGGGCTATATAGCTTGAATTTGAGATATACCACTATCTGTACGATTCCAGGCTTCGTAGTATTTATACTGTTATAGAAATCTTGGTGTTTATTTGACTGAAACAAAGAGAACTCGAGTTGTCTTCAACTGGGAGAGAAATCTTAGTATCAATTTGACTGAACCTGGGAGAGGTCTCATATTAACTTTGATTGGCATAGAAATCAGGGGAATCTTAGCAACGATTCGGCTGACCCAGACGAAAGTCTTAGAACATCTTCAACTAGAATAGAAACCTTAGTGTCGGTTTGACTTGACCAGAGAAAATATTGAAAAGTGTTGGAATATCTTCAACTGGAATAGAAACCTTGGTGTCGGTTTGACTGAACCAGAGAGAACCCGTGAGAACTTGATTGCATATTTCCCTGAAAGGTAAAGAGTTAGTCGTATGTAATGTCATGATGTATGAAATGTATTGAGTAATGATGTTCTCAAAATAAATGAGATTGTGCTGTATGTGCATGCCATGATGTATGGATATGCAATGCTATTGTGATATTCTCTATCTGGGGAAAATAAATCCTGGACTGCTGCTGGAGAGTATAAGGAGTTGAGTTCTTCATTTCCGCTAGGAATAGTGACCGAAGATGATTAGATGGAGATTTACATCCATTCTGCTTGAGAATATTCTTTCGGTAGAGACTCTGTCTGAGAACAATCCTGCGGGGGAATGACTCTATGGGGAAGGGAGATACTCTGTTGGAAGATCTGCTGATTTGGAGAAATAAACTCAGTTGGGGATGAACTTCAATTGCTGGAGAGAAGAGCTCTGTTGGAGATTGAACTTCCGCTGTCAGAGAAATAAACTCTGCTCGGGAGATGGCTTTATAAACTGCTCATGGTATAAAACTCGGCTGGGGAATATATATATCAGCTTTGTGAAGGAACCTGCTGGGGAAGGAATTCCTTCTTGGGGATACGGAGGTCGGACCTTGGTTGTCTCGGCTCTGTGGAGAATATAGGTATCACTGGCTTGTATGTGATAGTGACTTCCCTTCGAACTGTCTTTGCCCCTTGTACCATGATGGACGGGGTAATTGTCGATATTTAGGTTTTGTACTATTTTCTTTGAGTTCTTAGTAACTGTCTTTCTGTTTTATATGCAGATATTTGTGAACAGTAATCATATTCAAATGCATATGTCAAGAATAAAACATTGGACGTTTTTTTGCAAAACAAAACAAAAAACGAAAAAACAAACATAGAGTTTTGTACTCAAAAGACGCTTTGTATTGATTTGAAATTTGCCTATAACGGGTGTTTTTTACAAGGAGGTTGACGCTCTAGTAAGAGAACGCCGCTGTAAAAATGGAAATTATTACAGAAATTGTGTACAAAAAGAAAACAGCTATGTGTAGTGATCCCATTGAGTTTCAATTCTGCTATTGCCCCTATGTCTTCGAGCATCTCATCACTTTGCTGCTTGTCCGAAGCTGACTGGATTGATCGGTACCGTTTGAGCTTGATATCTGATTACTGAGGTATGATCGCAAGGTGATCCAGTGGGACATAGTGATACGCTTTAATCCCTAATTTTTTCCTGGACCGCCCTTTCGGGTTTTCAGTCCACCGGGATACCCTTTTTTACCCAATCTGCTCTTTCGGGTTTTCGACTTGCCGGGTGTACAAATTTTATCATTTTTTATCCCTAATTTTTGCCCGAACCCTTTTGGTTCGCCGGGATGCCCTTATTTTTGCCTAGGTATGTCAACCTAGCGGGTCTTTATTATGTGTAGTATCTTTTCACTATGTTTGCATTGACAGGGTGTTGAAGGTCGTCACCATACATGGTTGTCAGAATCATGGCTCCATCGGAAAATATGTTCTTGACTACAAATGGTCCCTCATAGGTGGGAGTCCATTTTCCTATGGGATCACCTTGCAGCAGTATGATGCCCTTGATTACTAGATCCCTTACTTGATACACTTGTTGTCTGACTTTCTTGTTGAAGGCCCTGATCATCCTTTTCTGATACATTTGACCATGGCAGACAGCAGTAAGTCTTTTCTCGTCGATTAAGTTCAATTGAACAAGTCGAGTCTGGATCCAATTGTCTTCGCTCAAACCCACATCCTTCATAATCCATAGAGAAGGATCTGGACCTCCATGGGTAGGACATCCTCTATGCCATATACCAGAGAATAGGGTGTTGCCCCTGTCGACGTACGTGCTAAAGTACGGTACCCGTGAAGAGCAAACGGTAACATCTCGTTCCAGTCTTTGTACGCCACCTTCATCTTCTGTATGATCTTTTTAGTTTTCTTATTAGCAGCTTCGACAACCCCATTCATCTTCGGCTGGTAAGGAGAAGAGTTGTGATGCTGAATCTTGAACTGTTTATAGAGTTCAGTGATCATCGAGTTGTTGAGATCAGTACCATTATCCATGATGATTCTCTCAGGGATGCCATAATGAAAATCCAAGTTATGCTTGATGAACCGTACCACCACATTCTTGGTGACCGTAGCAAAGGAGGCAGCCTCAACCCACTTCGTGAAGTAATCAATATCCACTAGGATGAAGCGATGTTCACTGGACGCGGTAGGTCTGATCTCGCCAATCATGTCAATGCCCCACATTGCAAAGGGCCAGGGAGCCGTCAAGAAGTTCAATGGAACTAGAGGTACATGCACCTTATCAGCATAGATTTGGAACTTGTGACAGGTTCGAGAATACTGATAACAGTCGGCTTCCATAATGGACCAGTAGTATTCTGCCCGTAGGATCTTCTTTGCCATGTTATGTCCACTGGAATGAGTGCCAAAGGTACATTCATGTAGGTCTGCCATGATCCTCTCTGCTTCTCTCTTGTCTACACACTGCACTAAGGTAGAGTCATGATTGTACTTATAGAGGATCCCATTGCTGAGGAAGAACTTTGCAGTAAACCTTCTCAGAAATTTCTTGTCATTAATAGATGCCCCTTCGGGGTATTCTTGAGCCTCGGGATACCTTTTCACCTCATGAAACCAAGGTTTGTCGGCTACCTCCTCAGTATCGATCTCACAGCATTATACCAGTTCATCTAACCTCTCAATAGTGATTCGGGGAGCTTCATTATCCCACCGGCCTTGAACATTAATGAAATAGTAGCTAGCGCGTCCGCTAGCTGATTCTCTTCTCGTGTGAAATGTTCAAAGGTGATCTCTTCAAAATGCGGCAGTAGTGCCAGTACATGTTCTCTATAAGGGATAAGGTTCGGGTGTTTCATATCTCACTCGCCTTTGATCTGACTTATCACCAAAGAGGAATCCCTGAATACACTCAAGAACTTGATCCTTAGGTCAATAGCAACTCTAAGACCCATGATACACGCTTCATACTCTACCATGTTGTTGGTAAAGTTGAAACATAATCGGGCAGTGAACGGAGTATGACAGCCCTCGGGAGATAAGATTACAGCACCAATGTCGTTACCCAGTGCGTTTGAGGCTCCATCAAAAAACATAGACCATCGGGATCCTTCCTTAGGTCCTTTATCCGGTCTAGGTTCTTCACAGTCGGTTACTAACATGATGTTCTCATCCGGGAACTAAAAATTCATGGACTGGTAGTCATCCACGGCTTGATGTGCCAAATGATCAGCTAACACACTTCCCTTGATTGATTTTTGGGTTGTGTATTAGATGTTGTACTCGGTTAAGATCATTTTCCATCTTGCTATTCTTCCGGAGAGAGCGGGCTTCTCGAAAATATACTTGATCAGATCCATCTTAGATATCAACAAAGTAGTGTGTGTCAACATATACTGTCTCAGTCGGTGAGCAGCCCATGCCAAAGCGCAACAAGTTTTCTCTAGCAGTGAGTATCGTGTTTCACAGTCGGTAAATTTTTTGCTAAGGTAGTATATTGCGTTCTCTTTTCGACCAGACTCGTCATGCTTCCCCAGCACACACAACATTGAATTATCTAGCACTGTTAAGTACATTATCAAAGGTCTTCCTTTAGTCGGAGGCATCAGAATAGGAGGCTCTTGGAGATATTGTTTGATTCTGTCAAAGGATACCTGGCATTCGTCATTCCACTTTACCACTTGATATTTCTTTAGAAGCTTGAAGATCGGCTCACAAGTAGCAGTCAGATGTGAAATGAACCTGGCAATGTAATTCAGGTGTCCCAAGAAACCTCTAACTTCCTTCTCAGTGCGGGGAGCCGGCATCTCTTGTATGGCCTTCACCTTTGCAGGGTCTATCTGAATACCTTTGTCACTGACGATGAACCCCAGCAGCTTTCCGGACCTCACCTCGAAGGTGCACTTGTTCGGATTTAACCTCAGCTTGTATGTTTTCAACCTATCAAACAGCTTTTGTAGATGATCAAGATGTTCTTCCTCAGTTTGAGACCTGGCTATCATGTCATCAACGTAAACCTCTATCTCATGGTGAATCATGTCGTGGAAAAGAGCTACCATAGCTCACTGATAAGTTGCCCCAGCATTCTTCAACCCAAACGGCATCACCTTGTAGCAGAAAGTGCCCCACTGTGTAACAAAGGTTGTCTTCTCCATGTCTTCAGGTGCCATCTTGATCTGATTGTAGCCAGAGAAACCGCCCATGAAGGAAAAGACTTTGTGTTGTGCGGTGTTGTCAACCAGAACATCGATGTGGGGAAGTGGGAAGTCATCCTTAAATTGACCTCTAGGTTGTTTGATGCCTTGCACGACCTTAATCCCCATTCTTTTAGCTTGTGTATGTTCTATATATATATATATATATATATATATATATATATATATATATATATATATATATATATATATATATATATATATATATATATATATATATATATATATATATATATATATATATATTATATATATATATATATATATATATATATGCTTGTGTGAATTAGGGTAACAAAAACAATTTCAATCTCTTGGAATCATGAAGATTTGATTTGATTTTTCTCTTGTATCATATATTTCCAAAACAAGCATAATCATACCAATTTTTGCTTCAATCATCCCTTGCACGATTTGATATGCTATGCCAGCCTAATTGGATTTGATTCCTACAAAAAATCAGATCAAAACCAATTTTTTTATATTTTTTTGCAATTTATTTGATTTAATTTAACTTTTAAATAATAAAAAATCAAAATAAATAAATAAATAAAGCAAAAAATATGTGGATGCTGATTTGGGTCGTGGGCCATGTCTCTAACAAGATGCAATCATGAGAAGTTAGGCCATTTAACAAAAAAAATGCATTTTTGAGCAAATTTGACTTTTGGCAATTTTGCAAAAATGGTCAACTTTGACAAGGCATATCTCCTCCAATGTTGACCCTAGGAAGGTGTTCTTGGACTTTTTAGAAAGCTTAGTATGTCCCATAAACAACCCTTTTGGTTTAATCTCAATTGGGTCTTCCATGTTCATGTAAGAAGCTTTGAACCAAAAGGTGTTTTTGTTGACTTTTCAAAAGGACCTATAATGTAGAAATTAATATCTTTTGATGAGTGCATATTTTGAATTTGTTGGCTGAAGATGAATTGTAGAGAATTGCATCCTCTTCAAAATGAGCCTTGGATGGAAAATTTCTGATAAAGTATGAAGAAGTTATGCTTGGTCAAAATTTGGTTGACTTTTCCTAAGAAACCCTAATTTAGCAACTTTTGGGTTTTGATGAATTTGGGGAATTCCTTGAGGAATCATGATCAACCTTTGATCAAATGATTAATATCACTTCAAAATGTTGATGTTGACCAAAAATCTTGAAATTTGACTGTATGTGGGTCAGAGTTGACTTTTGATCTAGTACAGTTGATTTCCAGGCATCTGAGCAGTTGACTGAGCAACGTTCTTGTGCAAGGCCTGAAACTTGAGATGGATAATATTGAGAACATATTGGGACCATGGAAGGAATTTGGGACCTTGGGACTTCAACCATCTTGATGATGAGTGAAACCCTAGTTTGAAGCTTGTTGCCTTAGGAGGAGGATTTGTCTAGTCAATCCTTAGTCATCCTTGAGCAATTGAGGACCTCTAGAGGCATGTCTTGAGTGAAATGAGAGGGAAAATTTTGGGGTACAAAAATAAACAAATCCTTTTTTCTGACTGACACCATGGATCATGGAAGCCATTTTACTTCTATCTATATTGTTGTTTAAGAATTTCTTAAATGTCTTATCATATTTTTATAAGACGGTTTCAGAAGATAGAGGAGCTTTAGAAAGAGTTTATTCAAGTTTTAAACAATGTTTTTCAGAAAATCATTTTCTTTTTCTAAAGTGAAATTGTCTCCTTTTTGTTCAGAAACTTCTTTCTCTAGCTTACCATACTCTTCAATTTCATATTCATGAACTTTCTGAAGGTTCTTGAATTTTCGTTGAAGTTTCTGATACCTACTCAGAGATTCTGACAGACATAATTCTAATTCAGCACGAGAAAGTTCAGAAAATACCTATTTTGAGTCATACTTAGTTTCTGTTGTGTTTCCTTCTGATGTGGTAGCCATAAATGCTATGTTAGCATGCTCCTCTTCATATTTTTATACTTTAGAGTCAGATTCATCCCATGTTTGCATGAGACATTTTTTCTTGCCATTGAAACTACTTTTATTGAAGCTTTATTTTCTGGTGCTTTCTTTTGAGTGTTTGACATTCATTTATGTATTGTCCAGACTCCTTGCACGCGTAGCATGCTACTTCCTTTATTGCTCTTCCTCTTGGAGATGTTTCTGAACGATCTCCTCTATTTTTGGATCCTTTGAAGTTATTTTGTCTTTCTTTCCAAAGTTGCTTGACTGTTATAGATAGAAGGTATAATTCATCTTCATCATCCAAAACTTCATCATCGGAATCTTCTACTTCTTCAGCTTGGAAGGCTTTGTATTTTTCTAACTTGGTTCTTTTTTATCTTAATCTTAGAGCAAAAAATTTGCCTTTTTCTGGGGCTCATCTCCCTATAACTTTATTTCATGACTCTTAAGAGAACTAATCATCTCTTTTAGAGTTATGTTGTTCATATCCTTAGCCATCTTCAATGCAGTAACCATAGGTCTCCATCTTTTAGGAAGACTTCTGATGATATTTTTAACATGATCAGTTGTGGAGTAACCTTTGTCAATAACTTTAAGTCCAACTACCAAGGTTTGAAACCTTGAGAACATAGTCTCAACGGTTTCTTCTTCTTGCATCTTGAAAGCCACATATTTCTGGATTAAGGCCAGAGCCTTAGTTTCCTTGACTTGAGCGTTGCCTTCATGTGTCATTCTTAGTGAATCCGGAATATCCTTTGTTATTTCTCTATTAGTGATCTTTTGATATTCATTATAAGAAATAGCATTGAGAATAATAGTTATGGCTTTATGGTTATTCTTAAGATCACACTTTTGTACATCATTCATTCTGTTTCTTCGAATGGGAATACCAATCGCAGTAACAGGTGCCTCATAGCCATTTATGACAATATCCCAAAAATTTATATCATATCCTAGGAATAAATTTTCTAGTCTATCTATCTAGTAGTCAAATTTCTCTCCATCAAACACGGGAGGTTTAGCATTGTAACTATCTCTTTTGTTTGTATGATCAGAAGCCATATAAGTTTTTCTCACAATGGATCTCTCTACACAGTTAAGTGTTTGATTGACCAATCAATAACAGAGTTGGAGCTCCTGATACCAATTAAAGATTGAGAAAAACACAAGAAAGGGGGGTTTAAATTGGGTTTTATAAAGCAGTTTCTTTTAGAAATTCTTCACACAAAATACTAATATGAACAAGCTAAGAAAGAAAAGTGACACAATCAGTTTATACAAGTTCACCTTAAACAAGGCTACTCTTCTCCACCCGCCAAGGTGATTTTGCTTTCAAAAAAGACTTAATCCACTAATCTTGAAAGATTACAAACAACGTCTAAGATTTTAGAAAAACACCTTAACCCTCTCAAGTATACAGACTATCATTTAGTCACTATAGGAAAACAAATCTCAATATTTACAATCAAAAGTGTTTATAATAGTGCTTCTAGAAAAGCATATTTAACACTACAGTGAAGAACAAAAGTTTACACAAATATGAGCAACAACTCTTTGTGTTTTTTATTCGAGAACTAATGATTAACACAAATATGAGCAATAAATCTTTATGTTTCTAATTCGATAACTAATGATTAACACAAATATGAGCAACAACTCTTTGTGTTTTCTTTTTGAATAATATTTCTCACTTGAATATTTTGCGCAGTAGCCTTTTTGTTGTTTCAATATTTCTTCTCTTTTTGTTCAGAATTATTCTACTTCTTCAATGGAATAGTTTCCTTTATATAGGCTAAGAAAGTAGACTGTTGGATAATACAAAATGCCACTTTCGTTTTCCAGCTACTACAACGATAACATGAGAATGTAGGAGACAAATTCCTTTGGTCGTACAATATATTCTCCACCATTGTGGAATAGGTACAATACTGTTGTACTAATTCTTCTTGTGCAAGTTATCTTGATCTTATCTTCTGATGAGATACTTCTGATCTAAAGTAAAAATGAAGAGTCCATAAGAGATCACATTCTTGTTCTTTGTCTTCTAATGGAATATTTCTGATGTGAAATGGTGATTAATCCAGAAGACGTTTCATTGTAATAGTGTTTCAATAGTATTAGAGTCTTAAAAGTCAGAACCTTGTGTCATACCCAAAATTTGTCTTACCCTTTTATAAGGCTCATATGGCTTATGCATATCCATCAGTAGGCCATTTAGCATTGAATTCATCATTGATGGTCATGGGATCAAGGTATTTCTTTTGAAAACTACACACAAAAAGATTGTTTTGTCGCGCAACACAATAAGGCAGAACTCTGGTTTTTCAAGGTTTAAAGGTGTTCCACACTTTTCGCAAGCAATCAAACCAATGATTAGTCAAACCATCATCATGTCAAACTCTCATGTATTTAGACACACTCCAAATTATGGAGAAATTGGGTGTTTCGGTGAATTTGAGACAGTGTGAACCATAAATCGTGTTTTTGCTGGTTTGAGCTTAGAAATTCGCAACTTGCAGTCAGGATACTGTTTTGAGTTAATTCCTCAAGCATTAGAACCGTCTTGGTACTTTCTTCATTTCATATGTTCATACCGGAGGCCA